>JAAGAY010007665.1:0-18282 GCA_011801015.1 Ardeotis arabs
TGTCTCATTATCCTGCTAGTTTTAGTAATAAATGAATACTTTTCCCAAGTCGAGTCTGTTTTTGCCCGTGACGGTAACTTTAAGGATTTCTCCCTGTCCTTATCTCAAACCTCGAGCCGTTTTTCTTCTATTATCTCCCCCTGTTCTCTCGGAGGGTGGGGGGAGTGAGAGAGAGACTGCGTAGTTTGGTCCCGATCCGGGCTAAACTACGACACTCATTTCAACTGGAAATATATTGGTCTTTTTCCCTCAGGCAAAAATTATTTTGTACAGATGGGATTTTTCCTCAATGAAAGCATTTTAGAAATGTATACAATGTTTGATAATTATATATTGTTCATTTATTTCCTTTCAATTCTTTAGTATAACTGCTGTATAAATCTCGTCTGCATAATCTGTCTATAAACATGCATATGACTTTTTATGTTTGTATTTATTCTGTTCTCAGTTTTAGTTGCATTTATGCTTTACCTTCAAATCTTTGAGTAGTTTTTTAGAAGTATAAGTCAATTTCACACTGTCTTGCACAACATCCTTGTCTCTAAACTGGAGAGACATGGGTTTGATGGGTGGACCACTTGATGGGTAAGGAATTGGCTGGATGGTGGCACTCAAAGAATTGCAGTCAACAGCTGTACGTCCAAGTGGAGACCGGTGACAAGTGGCATTCCTCAGGAATTGATATTGGGACTGGCACTGTTTAACATCTTTGTCACTGACATGGACAGTAGGATGAGTGCACCTGCAGTAAGTTTGCCAATGACGCCAACCTGTGTGGTGCAGGATGACATACTGAAGGGTAGGGATGCCATCCAGAGGGACCTTGGCAGGTTGGAGAGGTGGGTCTGTGCAAACTTTATGAAGTTCAACAAGGCCAAGTGCAAGGTCCTGCACTTGGGTCAGGACAATCCCAAGCACAAATACAGGCTGGGCAGAGAATGGATTGAAAGCAACCATGAGGAGAAGGACTTGAGGGTACTGTTGGATGAGAAGCTTTCCATGAGCTGGCAATGTGCACTTGCAGCCCAGAAAGCCAAACACATCCTGGGCTGCATCAAAAGAAGCATGGGCAGCAGGTTGAGGGAGGGACTCTCCCCCTCCAGAGTCCAGCTCTGGAGCCTCCAACATAAGAAGGACATGGATGTGTTGGAGCAAGTCTAGAGGAGGGCTACAAAGATGATCAGGGGGCTGGAGCACCTCTCCTATGAAGACAGGCTGAGAGAGTTGGGGCTGTTCAGCCTGGAGAAGAGGAGGCTCAGGGGAGACCTGATAGCAGTCTTCCAGTACCTCAAGGGGGCCTACAGGAAAGATGGGGACATACTCTTTAGCAGGGCCTGCCTGTTGTGCCAGGACAAGGAGTAATGGTTTTAAACTAGAAGGAGGTAGATTTAGATTAGATATTAGGAAAAAAATTTTTACGATGAGAGTTGTAGAACACTGGAGCAAGTTGCCCAGAGAGATGGTGGATGCCCCATCCCTGGAAACATTCAAGGCCAGGTTGGACTGGGCTCTGAGCAACCTGATCTAGTTGAAGATGTCAGTGCTCCTTGCAGGGGTGTTGGACTAGATGACCTTTAAAGGTCCTTTCCAACTCAAACTATGCTATGATTCTATAATTCTATGACAGAAGACATTTACTCTGGCCATGTCTGCAGAACACAGTGAAGTTTCTAGGCAGTTGATGATGGACTAGCATACATCCTCAGTTTTGCACAATGTCATGTGGAGAGGTAAGCTCAGATCTTGAAAGGTATACATCAATGTTAATGCAGTTTTGTAGTTGAACTAATAATCATATCTCTCAACAGCACTAATTAATGTAGGCTCAATATCATGCTGATGCAGCTATATTGTCTTCCGGTACCCAAAGTAGATGAATGGGTGCTAATTTGTAGATTTTTCAAACTACATTCCATTGTTCTTAGTCAAATTCTACTAAATTGCACTATATTATTATCTTACAACAGAAAGACAGTCCTGCTGCTAAACAAATCACTTCACATTTTTAGAGTTGACTAGCTCTGAGATTCTGGGCAAGTCAGCCTGCAACCTGGAACCCTGTGGAACCCCTGAACTGGCCAGAGGCCACTGAAGAATGAGGCAGATGAAGCATATGCTTTTCCAGTTAACTATTTTCTTAAGCTACATTTTATGAAGCTTCTCCAAGAAACAACTTAAAATAAAGCTTAAACAAACAGAAAAAAAAGGCTGGAAGGAAAACTGAAGATATGCTGTGTTTTTTTTTTTTTTCCAAACTGACCTAAAGAGTCATGTAGGGAGTTGTAGAGATCTGCAGCCAATGAATCTTTTTTTAAAAAAAAGATCTGACAACAATTTGCAAAGCAGAAAGTAGGAAAAGAAACAACCAAGTTAATCCCAAGTTGTTTTCTGCTGCCTCATTTATAGAGATAGTTAAGGATTCCTCTATAATTCAGAGTAGACTAAAGGCTGTTCAAACTCACACTGGCTGGTTACAGTTCCTCAGAGGATGTTTCTCCTGTTACTAACTTCCTGAATAGAGTGTATGGCAGTCATCTCTCTGATGCCTCCTGTGACCAGAGATGCAGATAGCAAAGCAGTCTGTCATTACAAAATATCTGTTAAGTCCTTTATAAGAAGCTGTTTGCAAAACATAGATTTTGGCCAAAACATTTAAAGTTAAGCTGGCCCATGAAGATCTTCCCTTTCAGAAGGAACACTTACCTGTCTATTTAAGATAATTTTAATGAATTTTGTGTTGCTGAAGTAGTTCAAGCAGGGCCTTAGCCTAGGGTATATAAATGTAGTAACCACACAGAACTGAAAAAGATAGCTCTTCCTTCCTCAGCGTAATGAAAAATTGAAGGTCTGCCAAAAAAAAGTTGAAGTGCCAGAAATTCTGTCAATGTGAAGGCATCTTTCTGCCTGTAAATCAGCTACACATTTAAATTACTTCCTTTCATAATTTATTAAAATGGTTTTGGCACAGTTGTTCTCTGTGTAATGTTTATTGCATAGTTTAATTTCATTTCTGGTAAGCAGTTGTTATTATTAAGTCTCAAATACTATTGAAGGAGAGTATGCATCTTATTCTGTGAACAAAAAAAATGATCTAAAGTAACTATAAATGTGTTCTAAAAGTTAAAGTGAGAGGATTATCCTGGTTGTTTAATCCACTTGATTTGCTAGCCATTCGGACGTAGCTGGAACATGACTATTTTCACATAAAATTAACTACTTTCTTGATGATCTGTTGATAGCATGGGTGTGCATGGAATTCATTCATCATTATTTCAAACTATGTGGACCTGTTGTTCATCAGAAAATGCTGACTTTTAGTCCAAAACCACTGAAACATCACTTCTGAATTCATAGAAGGTGCTAGAAGCAATCAAAATCATTAGGACTTCTGTTTCTAGGCTAAAGACAAGCTATATGAATGGAGTGGAAGTTATAAAACATTGTAGCACTGTTAAATTCTGCATTTGGAAGGAAGAAACTGTTTGTAAAATCCATAAAATGTTTTTTTTTTGGCAAAATATTTATTGTACATTATATGAAGCTAATGATCCATCCAAAAAACCACTAAACCATTAGGAGTTTGATTTGCTTTTCTGTATAGTTTAAAGGGCATTGTAAACAAGAGTTGCCCCTTCCTTCACACCTTCCTTTCCACCTTTACCATTAAAGAAGTTAAAAATGCTATTTAGAAGAAAAATGGTTTGGTATGTTTTCAGTAATGCTTCCAATACGCTACACAGATTGATCTCCCAAAAAAAAAAAGAATTCACAAAGCAAGAGGAAATAAAGGTTGCTGGGTGATGTCTCAGGCCCTTCCAGATTGTTAAGTCCAGCTGCATTCAAACTTGAACAGATGAGGAAATGAAAAGTTCAACCTACCCTCCTGAAAATGAAGAAATTAACCTACTACCTGCCATTGCAATTCAGTATTTGCCCCGTTTTTGGAAGTTACCAATGGCCACTGTATATGGTACAAGAAATCAAAAAAGCATAAAGTTATGGAATTGTTGAGGTTGGAAGGGTTCTCTGGAGAATATGTAGCTCAACACCCCTCCTCAGAGTAGGGTCAGTAGAGTAGATTGCTCAGAGCTGTGTCCAGTTGGATTTTAAGTGTCTCCAAACATGATGATTCCACAGCCTCATTGGTGACCTGTGCCGATGTTCAGCCCCATCAAAGTAAAAAATTTTATCTTATATTTACATGGAATCATCTGTATTTCCATTTGTGCCAGCTGCCTTGTCAGTGTCCTGGTTTCAGCTAGGATAGAGTTAATTTTCTTTCTGGTAGCTGGTATAGTGCTCTGTTTTGGATTTACTATGAGAATAATGTTGATAACACACCGATGTTGTAGTAGTTGCTAAGTAGTGCTTACCTTAAGTCAAGGGCTTTTCAGCTTCTCATGCCCTGCCAGCAAGCAGGCTGGAGGTGCACAAGAAACTAGGAGGGGGCACAGCCAGGACAGCTGACCCAAACTGGTCAAAGGGATATTCCATACCATGTGACATCATGCTCAGCATATAAACTGGGGGGGGGAGTTGGCCTGGGGGGGATTACTACTCAGGGTTGGTCTGGGCATTGGTCAGTGGGTGGTGAGCAATTGCTCTATGCATCACTTGTTTTGTATATACTATTATTATTATTATTACTATTATTATTATTACTTAATCTGCTGTTCTTTTAAACTATCGTTATCTCAACCCATGAGTTGTTTTTTTTTTTTTTTTCAATTCCCCTCCCCATCCCATGGAATGGGAGAAGTGAGTGAGCAGCTGTGTGGCGCTTAGTTGCTGGCTGGGGTTAGATGATGACCGTCAGCTCACTGGATATCACTGAGGTGAGTGTAGCTCTGTCTTCTTTACCAACCCCTACCAGTTGTTTGTACACATTGATGAGATTTCCCTCCTGAGCCTTCTCTTTTCCAGGCTGAACAGTCCCATCTCTCTCAAGCTCTTTTATATGACAGATGCTCCAGGTCCTTCATAATCTCTATGACCCTTCTTTGGACCCTCACCAATATGTCCACATCTCTTGTACTGGGGAGCCCAAAACTGGACACAGTACTTCAAATGTGGCCTTACCAGTGCTGAGTAGAGGGGAAGGATCACCTCCCTTGACCTGCTGGCAATACTCCTAAGATAGCCCAGGAGGCTGTTGGCTTTCTGTGTCACAAGGGCATACCATGGGCTCACATCAGCTTGGTGTCCACCAGGACTTCAGGACATTTTCTACAAAGCTTATTTCCGATCTGTTAACCCCCAGCCTGTACTGGTAAATGGAGATGCTCCTCCCCAGGTGCAATACTTTGCATTTCCCCTACTTAAAATGACCCAAAATTATCAGATATGAAAAATGATGCATATGTTTGAGCTCCATTCACTGGTTTAATTACAGCTATCTTGAATGTTGGTGGAAGAATTGGAGTAAATTAACAGATTGTCACTGTTAAGGTATATTATAAGTGTCCACTGCCTCCAGCAGCTCCAACCTAGGACTCCCTCCTCTCTAGCTGCTGGAGCCCACTTTGGACATGTGGGGCCCAGGCTGAGGGACGCAGCAGCTGCTTTCCCATTTTCAAGTTCAACCAGTAGAGAAACTAAGGAGTATTCCAGAGACAGAGAGAGACACACAGAGATACGGCTGGTCACATAGACAGCCACAGACAATGCTCTGCCTTCAACAGCACCCATGTACAGAACTCACACCAAACACAAGCCCAAACAGCCCCATCCTCTCCTCCTCTTGGGTTGGCAGAGGCAGAAGGTCACTAGTGCATCATACATGTCACACTCTGCAGGTTCACAAGCACACGCACATTTGTGGATCCTCTGAGCAACAGCATGGCCCCACTGCCTGTCTGGCATTCACTGGCCATTCCAGCTTGGAGTTTGCCAGTGAATACACACGCATACTCCATGCATTCCTGGTTTGGGGAGAATACAGACACTTGCAACCATAAGCTGTGACCTGTGGTCCCACTCCAGTGACTGTCACTGAGCCCCTCACTCATCCCTGTCCCCCCAGTAGCTGGTTTGGGGAACATACATGGTTCCTGTACCAGTAGCTGGAGTTAAAGACCCCCACTGGCTCCAGTAGCTGACATTGAGACACCACTGGCTCTGGTAGTTGACACTACAGGCCAGGGGCACCCACACCCCTGGTCTGACCCCAGGACCTGGTACCCAGTCCCCTCATGCCAGTCCCCTCAGTAGCTGGCACCGAACCCTTGCAGCACTCGCACACGTAACACAGAAAGGGAGATTACACAGAGAGACAGTTAAGATTTAATAAAAAGACAGGACAGACTGAGGTGATCAGGCACAGTGTCCAGACTGGCCTCATTTTACACGTGACTGGCTCCTTTTCTGTTTATTCCTCCTTTGTTCCTCCCTGCTTTCCCTTCCCCTAAACATCCCTCACAAATTTGGCATAGTCCCACAGCCCCATCTCAAATATCATAGCAGAATCACAGAATCATAGAATAGTTAGGGTTGGAAGTGACCTTTAAAGGTCTCTGCAAGGAGCAGAGACATCTCCAACTAGATTGGGTATTCTCAGCCCAATTCCCTGTTCCTCTACCCCTTATTCTGTAGCTGTTATCTCAACTATACTAAATGGATGCAGCTTTTACCCCTGTTCCTCTACCACCTCCCTGCCTTTTTTTCTGCATGTCATGGTAATCTACTAGTTGTGAATTTTGCAAGTTGCATTACACTTCCTACTACAGAGCTATAGAAACCTAGGAGCTGGAGGAAGCCTAAAATTCTAAACTAAGTTTAGTCATATCTGTGTCTCTGCTCACCCTGATTGTTCATCTACACTGTTTCTAACTCAAGCTCCCACTTACACATGATTGCTTCCATCCTTCCTAAATTAAGCCACCTTCTTTCTGAATATAAATACAATCTTTAAATATTGAGGGCCTATGAAAAAGAAGGGCAGTAGTGGAACTAAGGATAGGAAAGGAACAAGAGATTTCCTAGCTTTCAAATGTACTTTTTTTTTAATTCCTAGCTTTCAAATGTACTTTTAAAAGTAAGTGTGTCTATGGACTGAACACTATCCAGCTTTTTTCAGCATAAGATATTCAGAAAGATATTAAGCAGTTAATTTTCTCAGTCAATATGTTCTCAGACATTAAAACATGGATATCCTTGAGAGAATTAAAATTCGTTGAGATATTTCAGTTAATTGCCAGAGGTAACAATGAACATTTATTAAGATTTGAGATTTAGTGTTCCCCAGAGAAGTCTCCATCTGGGGGTTATCTACATCTCAAAGAGATTCTAAACTGCATTTATGATTAAGAGATTACAATGTGCTACCTTTTTTTACAACCATTTAGTTGGAGGTGGTTAAACAGCAAATAAATGGTTAATATTAAAACAAAAAAATACAGGTCTTTTCACATGATAGTTTACTGAAACATCAGCAGTGTTTATAAGTCTCCATCTTGAAATCAGTTTTGTATATATTTATCAAAGCAATGCAGCATATAGACAGACTACTCAAGCTGTGCCAGTATCCCAGTTTCTTCTAGTATATACTGCCTCAGGATGGCTTTCATTTACAGGAGACCAAGACCCAATTTCCTTTGTATGTATACAAATAGCAGGGGGAAAAATATAATGATTTGCAAGAGCACACAGCAGAAGACAAATAGAAAATCTTCTCCACAGAGTCTCCACGACAGAAGACACGCAGAAGCATAATGAGGCATGACGACAAGGTCAAGGGGCAGAGTGCGCCTGTTTATACAGGTACTTCCATCTGGTTGCCCCAGTCAAGTCCGTGGCAATGGCTTCTACATGTACCCTTCTGTTCAAATCAGAGAGAAGGAGTTAAGCAGTGAAGAAGCTGCTCATTAACACAGCTTTAGCAGAACATGAGAGAAGAACAAACAGACATTTTTCATAGAGGAAAGACAATTCATTCCTGTTAAGACAAATATTTTCTGTTTGAGGACAACACAGTACAACTTCATGCGAGATCTTTTCTTTATCTGGTTGAAGTAAATTTAAATCACTCTTAAGAGCATAAAATCCCCAACGGCAACAAACTCCACATTTTTATTTTAGAGTCAGTCCTGACCCACTGATGCCTGGTTTCCAAGCTCTGACATTTGGGAACTAAGATTATTTTAGCCAAAGAACATGTTGTAGTGCGAAAAATGATGTTAATATACTTGCGGTCAAATGGCCAGTATACTTAGGGCTTATTATTTTTCAGATATGCAGTTTCCCTTGGCTGCAAGAACAGCTTGTCCCTGCTGTGAGTGACTTAAAAAGCAAAAATCTCTGCCTGTGGCCAAACCTGCAATCCAAGTCGCCACTTTTGGCTCACACAGGGACATTTAGCATCCTCGGAGTCTCATTCTAAATTAACTAACATTAATATAGGAATAAAAACAGATTATAAGGCAAATATTAATGACTGTTTCCTTTTGTAACTGCGGCTGGATTTCTCCCTGGAGTCTGATTTGACAAACGTGCTGACTGAAAATGGATCTGAGCTGCAACAGTTTTAGAAAGTACTTTTTGAGTTCAACCTGCTGGTTTCAGGGATGATCACTTCCAAAGATTTGTTTTAGCCCACTACAGATATAGAAGTACCATAATTCTTTCCTACAAAACTGGTTTCCAACCAGCTTCTTTGTTTGTTCTGGCCTATGTAAACGTGCCTCATATCATATCATTGCACTGTGGGTGCCATCAGAAATTTGATGCTGAAAATTAGTAGGAGTGAAATTTTCCATACAGACAGGAGAATTCATATATGCTGTAAAGTGTGAAATGTGGAAGATTATTTATTTATTTACTTATTTATAAGTATATTTATATTAGAATCCTTTCTACAAGCATTAGCTTCACACAGATACATAACAGAATCAAGTAATGAAGCATGAATACTTAAACCAAGTCAGTTCAAATCTTGAATGACCATTAGGAACTACTCTCATAATTTATGGGCCCAAAATTTGTTTGTAGAAAGCATATGCTGAATTATAAGAAATTATAAGAAAATGATAAGGTAATTGTGAAAAGTCCAGGAAGAATAAAAAATGGCAATATTTGTTAATAAAGTTATTAACTGTGATTGATTTGCTGAAATGGTGTTTTTCTAGAGATGCCCAAATCAAACTCAAAAGGCACAGCTTACAATTTCTTTAATGATTTAAGTAATGCTAAGTGATGTTTTTAAACTAATTTCCTTGGAATCAAACACAATACATCAATCTATTGCAATGCTTATTAGTTTATTGAAAACTAATCTACACTTCTGAGGCTTTCAAAAATATTTCCTCTTGAGGATATTTGATGCATTAATGCTTTAGAAAAGGTGAAGCACAAATTATCTCTAGGTGAAGGCTGAAACTCTCAGTGCATTCAGCAAGACATCAGTAATTTATGTAATGATTTAACACACTTGCATCCTACCTTGATACAATTATGATAGGAAAAACTTTTCTGCTGATATTAACAGATGTTACTGTAGATAGTTTTCTTGAAGGCAGATGAGAAGCAATCAGCAAGGAGTAACTTTCCGTCTGTCACAGGCAAAGATTTACTCTGCCAATCAAAGACTGAAAAAGGACATTACTGTAACTGTAAACATGTTTCATTTAAAAGCCTCCATTATTCACAGTTTGCTGAAATTTTTCTTCATCTTGTTCATATCCATCCTATGTCTTTAACTAAAAAAGTCCTTTTTATAGTCTTCCTGTCGAACACTGGCCCAGAAATTCAGTGATATAGCCTCCCACATTTCTTCTCTGTGTATTCAGATGTGTATCACAATTTTTATCCTTAAGTCTCTCTAATGAGAAAAATCAGAATATGTCCTGTAACCGCCTTGGAAACTGTTGATTAAGACATTTCAAATCTGAATCTGTTTATACTATGCATTTTTATTTACCTCTATTGTTCCTTTCAGGAACAAAACAGACAAACAAAAAAACCATCACCAAAATAAGCCATCAGTCTATTTAGCAGCGGTAGTAGGGATGGACTGAACACAAAACTGCACACACTGGAAAATAAGAAATGAGGCTACAGTAACTCATTTGACGGATTCTTTGACTGATGACTGGAACTAATGGGTTCTGTGTTGGAGTTACTCAGCAAGGGTTCCCTCCTATAAGGTTTCAAGGTATAGCAAAGGAGCATTGACCTTGTCTTGAAATTAGTTGTGGACACCAGAGCAGAAATGTGTAAGTAAACATATCTTTTACTCAGGGAACTGCAAAGACACTGCTGTGAGGTCTGAAAACATTGCAAGCAATGTTATTGCAGTTTGCAAAGAAGGCCTCCAAAATTACTGATTGTGTATGTGAATTTTTATGTGTTACTTTTTGTAAATGTCATGTTAAAATTCTTGGTTTGCTGTTCACAAAGATGAGATTTAGAGTTGTAAAAGAACATATTTGCTTCATCCTTATTTCTAACAGAGGCTGCCTATTTACTGGCAAAATTAGATGTTTGGGAAAATGTTTTCTTTAACAGTTTAAACCAAGATGACATTTAGTCGGACTCAAACATGGCTGTCTCATAACAAGCACACTAATAAAAAAAAAGAAATTACATTATTAACAAACTAATTTTCTCAGGGACAGGAAAGTTTTTTTTTAGAGAATGAGCTTTGCATTCTTTCTTCACTGAATACTGGACAAGGACAGAATTTATTTGAGCAGTTGACTGGGAGTAGGATTTTGTCAGCCATTGCTCTAAAGCATTGAGAAAGACCAGAGGATTTGCTATTTTGGGGTGGTGTTTGTTTTTTTTTTCTTTTTTAGATTTTCTAGTGTGGTTGTGTTTTGAAAAAAAAAAAAAATATCATTTCTGATCTTCAGTGTCTCCAATCAACATTTCTTTCTGCTTATTCTTGACCACTTCTTAAAGACCTTTTTCCTCTTCCCGGAGGCTGGATTAATGCAGAAGTCAGTAGCAGATTTTTCAATGACTAGCAAGCCCGGGAAGGACTGATGAAGCCAAATGTGAACATCTACATCTGATTTGTGGAAAGATGTAGAAGTCTTTAGTCAATGGAGAAAAATATTTTAGGAAGTGATTGATCTTATCCTAAAGTACACAGCTATCGATCAGATGAATCGTATAATAAATAAAATAATTTTGTCCACTGTTGGTAAATAGAACATAGAGTGAAGAGCTCAGATATTTGTTTTTAGAGTGAAAAAATGTAAGGTAGGTAAAAGTCCCAGCCCTCGTATCTTATACCTTAGTTTATAAACTTACCTTACAACTATAGTTAAATAAGGGCTGTAGGAAAAAATATGACACAGTTAAAATACATGGTTCTGGTACTGATATTTTCATATAAACTATATTATAATTATTAAAATAATTAAAAATCAAATAACAAAGAATAAAGGCAAATTAAAATTAACTAAGGACAGGATCCAGTTGCCTAAACTTAAATGTCCAGTGTAATTTAAGATGTCTTGGGATAAAAATTAGCGATAGACTTTTATGTTTCCTGACAACTAAATTCAGGCAAATGAATTTAGCTCTAGAGGTTTATGTTTAGACAAGTGGATCCTGCTCCATAGATGGGATTCAGCTTGCAGATTGAGACATCTATATTTCATTATGTCTAAGCTCTCATTATAGTCAATGGAGATCTAGTCAACAGCATTAAATAAATTAGCCAATGGAGTCTAGACAACAGCACATCTTCATAAAAGGGAAACTTAAATTCACCAAGCTAGATAGCTCTCTGTGCGTCATTGAATTTACTCACTAGGTCCACTAGATATGATTATCCTGATTGAGAAGTTTGACATTTCCTGTGTCATATGAGTCTGCCTCACTTGAATGCCTTGGATAACATAGATCGTTTCAACTGTCATTAAACACCCATATCACAATATCTGAATCAAGCTTCTAAATTTAGATGGCGTAGTCTGTGAGCTGAATCCCGTCATTATTGATACCCAAGTGGTCAAAGGTATGCAATTCTTAATTCCAAATGAACAAAAAAAAATATTCTGACATTACTGAATCAACATATTATGCCAAATTATATTTTTTATCTTGTCCATTTTTATCTTGTCCCCTTCATGTCCATGAAGGGGCAATCCATGAATCTAGAAATTTAAATAGTTTTTGTTAAGGAGCTGGAGTAAGAAATTCTTTTTCATATGCCATTAAGATGTCATCCTGAGTATATTTTGGTAATCAGTAGATATATTCTTAATGAATGCAACTAAAAAGACATTTTTAAAAGAAGAAATCTGCTTTTTTTTTCCTGTATTTTTTCATATGTTTCTAGTTAGTCTTAAAAATAAATCCTCAATAACTGCAGTTATTTTCTTTATTCTCTTTAAATCCACTAAGAAAGAAAAATACTTATTGATATCAATGACAGTTTTACTTTGTACCCGAATATTAAGTGAAGGACATGTTTATGGAAGAACACTAACGACAGCAAAAAAAAAAAAAAAGAAGAAGAAGGAGGATTGGTAGCTGTAGTAGTAGTAGTATCTAAAATGATATGTTGAGTTATAAAGGAATACATTTAGCACATATATATATACAAATAAAGAACTTGATTTTTGCAGTACATAGGTATGCAGGCAGTACCCTAAGTGGCAAGTAATTTGAGGCATATGAATAACTACTGAGTTTAACAAAGAGAGAACTATTTTTTTGTACTGTATACTTTCCATATTGTTTTATTATTTTGTATATATCTTGCAATGAATATGTAAACCCTGTATGCGTTCATGTGCTTTGGCGGCTACAGTAAAGCTATCACTCTTCACACAAAATGAAACTAATGCCACTGCTTATGACTTATTTTCCATTTAAATGGTAAGCATTTTCTACTGTACATGTGTTGTGTGCTTGAAAGAGGAAGATACAGTACAGAAGTAACAAAGTTGTTCTGTTTGAAGGAAAATGACTGTTTGTGTATTGCTTGGTCTTGAGAAAATAATCATGTCCTTTAGGATAACAGCCATTAAAAATGGCCAAGTCTTTCATTCATAATGTAAATTATTTTTTATTCTAAAATATTTCTCTTCCTCTCAAGATGCACAGAAATTGGCTTAATGACAAAAGCTAGCTCCAGAAGTGTTGAGCTCTCATTTAGAATCCATTTTTGAATTGCTGGAGAAAAACAAGATGCTGTATAATAAAGACAATCCCTTTATTTTCTTCAGCTTGACTGCATTACCATTCATCCTAAACATCTCGATTTCAATGTAGGGCATGGAAAAAGGGTACAGTATTGGCATGAGAGTCCCCATTTGTGAGGAAGTGAAAGCTCAAAATGGAAATGTAGAATATGCAGTCTTGTTGATACAAACTTTCAAATGGCTTTGAAAGAACAGGGCGCCTGCACTGACTGAAAATTAGAAAGAGGTCTGTGGTAATTTAATATGTGGCTAGTTCAAAGTAGTAAGACACAATGCTTAGTGTTTGTACAGTTTCTTACAAATCTCTTATAACACAGACACACTCTTTAAATCTTAAAGGACTTGAATCTGAAGATTGTTCCTTACCGGTTTTGGATCACTGTAATTGTGCTCCCTCCATGGAATTGGTCCTAAATGCATGCTGATATTCTGATTGTAGCTTTTTGGTTAATTTTTTTTTTCAGTATCTTTGTACATCAGCTAGTATTACATCAAGCTTTTAAAGCATATAATCAGATTTCTATAATCTATATAGTCATTAAATGTATAAATGTAAAATTAATTTTCTTTACTAAGAGACACTTAATGACTTGTTTAATCATTGGTGACCATTTATAAGGACTGAAGCACTGCCAAACATATTTTTATTTCTTAGCATTTGCTACTCAACTTCCCCAGTGTGACAGACTGCAACAGATCTTCTCTAAGTCCTGCTTTTCATTCAGCTTAAATTAGAAAAAGTGAATAAACAATGATATGGGATGAGGAGGGCATAGCATGAGGAGACATGAAACAGAAGTGGAAACATTTCCAAAAAGACCATAAAGTTGCCGACAAGAAGAGTATAAAATGTGGATTAAATGGGCCAGCCTCCTTGTTCTCTAATGATCTGTGAAAGAAATAAACGTGCAGCAAAGTCAGAAATTATAAAGATCTTTGCCCTTGTCTGCTGTCCAAATGGACACTCTTATTGATCCTGCTTAGATCTTTTTTTGTTTAATGTTCCAATTATCTCACTTTGCAGCTGCATAAGGAAGCTGTAAGCTTTTTCTACACAGCTAAATGTATTCACTCTAGGGAATGATCCCTGGCCCCAGTGTGGTGCAGACTGTGTATACCTAGGCTGTTTAAGACTAAATCTCTGCAGAGCAGATATGCCATGGCCACACAACATAGCCTTTGGCGCAGCAGCCCCTCTGGGCTGCCCCGTGGCACTATAACATGATCTTTAGCAGGGGGAGAAAGAGGAGGGGGTGTTGATTTTAGTTTAAACTATCTGATATAATGTGATGGCTTTGCTGGAACTTGGGAGATGTGTATTACAGGATGAAAATGAGAGTAGATGTTTCATGCTCAGGGATATTTCATTTGAATGTTTGGAGGAGTCTGAGAGTAAAACACGTGCAGGAGGGCCTTTAAGGCCAGAGCAATGGGAATAAACCAACTTGGTTTAATCTTGTTCATACTGTCTTTTCTGTATAAACTCCTGAAGTGAGACATTCTAACAGCATATGAAAAGAACTTCACTTTTGCAGTCACACACACCTGGAATTTAATAGATGTAGAACCAATCAATTAATTATTTTATTATCATTTATGATTTCAGGTGACCCAGGCTTTGTGTTGGGATAGGGAGGAGAGGACTAGATGATTGTCTTATGTCATTTCCATTAGTGTTTTCTTGAAAGCTTCTGACTTCCATTTGCTCCTGGTTAGTAAACTGATCCTTAGCTGCTTCTTCCATTTGTTTTGTCAGCACATTTAGGTTTCGATAAAAAATTTATTCCTTTAATTCAGTTGTTTATTTGGTCAGATGGATTTAATCTGTTCCAATTTTAGGCCACTAAAAGTTTGATGCACGTGTTTAAGCAAGTTAGGCTAGACTTACTTACATTATAGACAGAAATTAATGTGTTCAAAAGTCTGATCATCTGAACTAGTTAAATACTCACATGAAGAATTTTGTCTAGAGGTGCATTTTTGCTTACAGTGGTTATAAAAAAAAAAAAAAGTCTTGATTGGGATTAGACATTTTAGATCCCTAAAATGATACTGCAAGACATGTGACTCTTATTTATTTATTTGCTGTATTGTATCTTAAAAACAAGTTGCATGTACTCTGCAACACAGATACATGAATAATATAGCTTTCTAAAAGAAAATACAGAAACTTTTTACTTATTTAAGGGTTACATTGTGTTTCTTTTTTTTTTGTTCTTGCTCCTTTTTTGGATGTTTTCTCCTGGTCCTTAGAGACATTCCTTTTTCCTCTCCTTTGATGCTTAAACTATTTTATTTAGGTTCAGATACAATCAAGCTGGCTTTCTCCATTTGAATGCTTTGGATGCAATTTCCTCTTCATTTTAAATTTGTCACTAGGGAAACCTTTTTATTCCTCTCAGCCAGACAGATGGTTTTTTTTGTTTTTTCATTTTTTAATTTTTCCAGTGTTTCCACTAAAAAGGTCAAGATCGTCTTTGGAAAAGTGAAGTTCTGTATTTGGTCCCATCATCTTAAAATAAAACCATACAAATTTTAAGTGGAAAGAAAGTCTTATATGTTGTTTCAGTTGTTTCCTTTTCTTTTGAAGTGTAACTACATATAGATGACTTTGGCCCTTGTCACTGTAATACCTGAAATTCTTCGAGCCACTAATAAGATTGTCCTCTGAACTTGCATGTGAAACATCTTGGACAGCCTTGAGAGATAAGAGTGAATTTTGGGCTGATTAAGATTAAACCTCATCTTGCAGTTCAGGAAAGAAAACACAGAGTAGATTAAATGACTTTGCCCAGATTTAACTGAAATTTTAGTCAGATGAACCAATAACAATAGTCTAAGAATTTGTAGCTGTGCATAAAAGTGTGAATGTCCACAGTTGTCCAACTCCAGTTACACTGCAACTTGATTTACTCTTAAAGGTAAATACTTGCTGCTTATGAAAAATTTCATTATTTTGCATTTGAGGCAGGCATGCAGGAATATGCATATGTACTGGTAGTTACACCTCTAGAGATGTTCTGTAATTACTGTAGTTCAACGAGGAGTTTTAGTATCATCATCTATCGTTTTGTCTGCCAGTAAAAGAGCAATATTAGCATAAGAAAATCACTGTTAATCCACCTGTTCTCTGCTGAACCATCACTATTCAGCTGGTTCATCACATTGCACTTGATGAAGATGTGTCTTCTCATCACATGTAATCCAGTGATTGTTCCAAGCATGACTAGAGCTTCACAGAAGTAACACCTTTTGCTTAAGAGCTTCAGACTTGTGCTGACTGAACAGCTGTAGGTCCTCTAGACTACTTTGTTTTCCATGTATTCCATATCCTACCAAACCATCTCTAACTGAACTAGAGTCTTCTGACTGAAGAAGGTTCCTGCATGAGTAGAGTTTGCTCAGGTTTTGACAGTCTCTGATAGTATTTGTGGTCTGCCCCTTTTTTCAGTCCTTCAAGTAAGCTGTCATATCATGTACTCTTTCTGATTTTCACTGGCTTCCACTTTTCAGTATCTTGTGCTGAATATTTTTCTGTTCTTGAAGTTCTTGAGCTCATATCTTTATACTGCCGGCACTGAAATGTCTACCTCAGAAATCTGTGAAGTGTACTATTCTGTAGCATATAGGGCTGACTTGATAAATGCATAAAAGAGTCTTGTTTCTGGATTTGTAATTACATTAGCCAGAATTCAGTACTGGAGATTATTTGCTCACTGACCTGAGTGCATTAAGCTCTTTAATGTTGCTTCCTCCTCAGTTATGGTAATTTCCATTTTCATACACTTATTCTCTTTAGCCCCTTGACTTCGCCTCCATGTACTACATCATTGTAGTTACTGAAAACTGTGTCAAAGGGGTTTTTTTTGGCTATATGTAAACTGACTGTAATCTTTGCCCCTATACTTGCTGAATTACCACATTACTTCCTCTTTCTTTGTTCTCTTTTTATTTTTGTTACTAAAAATCTTTTACTGTTTGTTTTAATTTCCTTTGCAAGGTCCAGCTCAGCTTGAGAGTCGGCAAGTCTCACTTTTCTCCTACATATTCTGACCTTCAAGACATGGCTTTCCATTCAGTTAGTCTGTTCTTGCTGCTCCTTGTAGACTCCCAGCTTACAGCTGAAAATCCTTTTTTGCGCTGATGTGATCAAGGTCAGAAATGGGTAAATGGATTTCTAATCTGAGCAATATAGCATTTACCCACATCTCAACAGCTGCAGTGAAATATCACACAGAAGAGTTTATTCACTCTTTAACTGAGTACTACATGATTCTCAGCATGAGGCAGTTAGCTATTTAGTTAGGTCTTGGGTCTTTTCCTCTCAATAATTTTTCTTTTACTTGTAGTACATGTATTGGATTTACATCTGTGATTTAAAGTAGTTCCAAGCTTCTTTTTTTTTTTTTCAGAGAGGCTTTTAATCTTTACAAATCCATGCAACTTTCACTGATTCCCTTAATTTTTCAAGAATTTTGTTATTAAAATGCAAGTTCTTAATAATAGATTTGCTTTCATTTCTCTTTGCACCATAACTTTAACATAATCTGTTCATCGTCACTTACTTCAGGGTAATTTTTTCTTTTCCAGTTGTAGTAGGTTCTCACAACGTCCTGGTTGTGCATTATAAGATATAATTTTTTTTTTCAGGATTCTGTTGTCTAGAAAATATTTACATCACACCATTTTTGTTGGAATATGGTCTTCAGTCAGTACATGGGGTATGAAGACTATATTAATCTTGATACTACCTATATCTGTAATAGTATTAGTGAGAACTTTATCTGTATTCAAATTTGATCCTGGTTGCTTGGAACAAATACTTAACAAATTTATTTCTACACCTGCTTAGTACTTTTCTAAAGTATTTTTACTCCATTTTGTCAAGACTTTCTCTTCGCCCTCCCCCATTGCATTATTAATGTAAAAATAAAATCTTCCAGCTCATTCATATCTCTCATAAATCCTTAAGAAGATGTTTGGCTGGAGAATGTCTGGGAATTTTCACAGGAATTTCTGATTCCTGTGCTTTATCCCTTCAGCATGATCCTCTCTACCTTTGAAAAAGCTGTCTCCCAAGCCATAGAAAACCAATAATGTCTATACACAAAATTCACTGGTCCTGCAG
>JAAGAY010007666.1:0-15942 GCA_011801015.1 Ardeotis arabs
AATATATGAAGATGTGTATTTAATTCCCATACTTATGGCATTTAAAAAAAAAAAACAACAAACAAGTAAGTTTAAAAGTAGGACTAAAGAACAAAAGAGAAAATTTTAATGTCTTTATTTAAAAACTAAACATGTGACAAAACCACATTATTTCCCTTTAAAATGTATCTTGTTTGCATGAATTTGTCTTTAGTCATTTTATACCTATAATCCCATTACAATCACTGGGAATTTCAGGGAGAGTGTAGTCCTAAGGATAAAATTATGCCCTCAATTACCTCTATGTAATAAGGTTTGAATTTGCCCCTGAATTTTAATTTTCTCTAAAGATCTCCTTCCACACTTTGTCAGAGCTGGAATTAGTGTCTTAATTGCATCTTTTTTATTTTTTTTCCCCCTAAATGGATTAAATTTACTTTTAAATCCAAGAATGTTGCTTAGTTGCATTTCTGCATTGCAGGCAAAAATTAAAGCCTTTTCACTAAAATAGAATGTGGGGAAGATAGAAGACAATTGACTTGAAGTGAATCTTAAAGCCAGAGAAGACTGTAACTATAGGATGCAATTGTACTGGGTAATGAAGCCTGAACATTGCAGCTACTAATTATAGTCCAAATTATGTCCATGGGAGTCTCTGTCTACAAGCTGAAGGAGCATTTTTCCAACTCTTTCACTGCTAGAGCAAGGTACTGTAACACATGGGGCCTCCAGGGAAGCTGCAGCAAGTAAAAGGAGAAATGTCTTGTTCTTCAAGTGTTCCCTACTGGCACAAACCCCTCTGGGCCAAAAAAGAAATTCTTAAGCAATCAGCTTAGCCACCGTTAGTCATGGATGGGGAATACACAAGACAGCTAGGGAACTTCATTACACTAACTCCTGTTTACCAAAATTGTCCCAAAAATAAATTATTTCCTGCCTCGTAATAAAGTTCACTCTCCTCCACAAAACATGCAAAACACAGTGGGAATTTTTCAGTATGATTCAGCTTTCAAACCTCCAGATCCAGAAACTGGCTCCAGGCTGTCCTATTTAAACTGTCAGTTTCATAAATCTTAACCATCAATTAAAATAAAATGTAACATGTTCTGCAAGAATAATTTTAAACACAGAAGATACTCTGGATCTTGAAGTTTACTGAAATGTCTAGCTGCAGACATTTACAAGAAAGAGCAAAAACTTACGAAATTACGGTCAAATAAATTCAAAGTGTGCCATTGTAAGGTTGCATTTAGGGGTTGTGCCATTTTGACTTTGAAATAAAAAACATACTGCAGAGAGAGAATAGGTTCCCGGCATGTAGTTGCTCCACAGTCTAAATAGTCAGAGTGAGACTTAGATATATAAATATCACTGCCACATCACTGAGCAAATGTGAATGAACAAGCATATGGGCTCCCCACTAGGCTGCTTCTCAACAGTTAGGATGAAGATGTGTCTTTAGACCGTGTAAGCAAGGGCAATGAAGATACTTAAATTCTAAAATATGAAGATATCCAAATGATCCACCACAGCTTTTTCACTGGAGTTGTCACTTCTAGCTTGGTCTCATTAGCAAATTGACAAATATTTTTCATTTTGCAGTGGACTTAAAATTTCAGGCAATTTAAAAGGTGAGGTAAGCAGTCTACCCACAAGATTCTGGGCTGACACCTCTGCCTGAGCATGCATGGATTTTGGTGCTGTAGAGTATTGTGCTAAGGGGAAGATCCTTTCCACAACTCTAGACAAGAATTTTACTGCCTGATGACTTTTTGTGCAGTGTGTGTTTGCACACTCATTTTCATTCTTGATGTTACTAAAAATAAGAATATAATTTTGGTTGAAGAGTATGTCTCAAAATGGATAGTACTACAATATGTTGTAAAATGCATAAGAAAATTTTGTCAAAGACAGAAAAAAAAACCAAGAGACCTGGATTCTGTCTGATCGTTTTTCAGAGCAGTCCTTCTTTGAGAGGGCTCTGGACTGTTCTGTGCTGTGTTTATGATTTGAGTAAACCTAGTGAGATGTAGTTCTTCACTACTTGAATGGCATCATACACTACCTGTTTCCTCTGTCATCTCTCGTATCTTGTCTTGTGCTTACTATAACCCTAGAAAATATTTTTTTTTCTAGATAAAAAGCAAGTTGCTTCATAAATCTGTAGTGCATAGATAATGAATACAGCAGACATGAGCCTGAGTGACAGTAAAAGCAGATTGCTTCTGAGGTGAAGATGTGAGAGTATTTCAGTATTTTAGAGTATCTGTCTATTTGTTCTTGCACAAATCGTAATTTCCACTACAACCTATGAAGCACAGATTCATAGAAGTTGAGTTGAAGAGTTGAGGCCCATGCTTGGTTTAGGTTGTACTGTCTCCATTCCTCAGGAGTGTTTATCTCCTTTCTCTTTGTGTGCTGGCAAAGGCAGATTTGTATTGTTACTGCATCCTTCAGCTTTGGAATCACCTCCTACCAGGTATCTCTTTGAGACTGAGTTTGGTTTCTTTTAAAGCCAGTAGCACTATGTACATCTCTTGTTCCTAGATTTTCACTAACCACAATTTCTGGAATTTAATATTATGATAATATCTTTTTCATTTTCTTACGTTCAAATTCTGTGTACGTGTGTGCATGTGTGCACGCAGACTTGTATGTGTGGGCGTGCATGTAGGGATTGTAACTTTAAGTATTTGATTATCCTATTTGCTTAATGTCAGTTTCTCACATTTTCAACCATTTAAAGTACTTCCAGATTACACATTGATGGGTGTGTAAATGACAGCAATAATAATGATAATAAGGATAATTTCTGCAATTTGAAAGTGAATTTTTCTGAGTTCAGCTGTTCCCATAGGATTTTGTTTGCATGCAAATTAAGTATAGAAAATAGGCCCATTCTGATTTGAAAATGACCTGAAACTGAAGTAGTAAGAGCTTTGAGAATCTAATTTCAGCCCAGGTAGCCCTGGTAATTTGAAGAAAACTAAGAAATTGGCAAATATTAGATTCATGATACTATTACTAATATTTAAGTGCATAGTCCTTTGTACTAAGAAGTCTTATATATATGTAATCATAGACGAAGTAAAAGTGAGGTGAAAGAAAAAAGTACATCTCTGTATAATTAAATGCACATAGACACATAAATATTCATACACACATATGCACATATGTATATACATTTACACTTTTTTTCCTTTCCCTCAAATATATATGCAAGGGTGGGGTTTTCTTAGGATCCAAAAATTACAACTTTTCTAAAAATGCCTTTGTATCTGTTGTTTCTCTATATGTAAAGGCTACTTTAGAATGATCCTTACTCACTTCATTATTAAATAATTATCTTTTAACTGATCTTTGGAATCAATGAGACTATTACTTGTAAAGAGACAAAAATATATTTGGGCTTCACACAAATCCTGAGCTGAGCAGACTGTATCAGATCAGTTTTTTGTTGTTGTCAAAAAGAAATGTATATTAGCTGGAATTTTGAGACCTAATCTTGCTTCATGTCACTTGTCTTCAACTTCTATTGAAATTAATGAGAGTTGAGGATACCCAGTACTTTGTAGGAACTGCTAGGCAGCTCATGGGAATGTGTTCTTTGTTAATTGTATTTTCTTTGAACTTCAGCACTTGAAATTCAGCCCCCCATCTTGTAAATATTTATGCATAAGAATGATTTCTCACATGTGCACAGTATAACCAATTTCAGTGGAGCTATTCACCTATCAGAGAGTTTGTTGAATCAGGCCCATTGTCTAAAGATCTGCACCCATGGAAACCAATGAAAGTTTTATCGTCATAATTTTACCAATGCCATAGCAATTTCCCCCAGTGCTTTTTGTGACATTACAACTAGAAAGGCGCATTGAAGGCAGAGTAAAAATTCTGGCAATATGCATGCAGATTTTATTCTCATTATTGAACTAAAACACACCCCTATTTTGGATAAGGCTTGTCTTTTAAGACAGTCTGACGGGAATAGTTGGTCATGAGGAAGAACAGGCTTTGAGAAGGAAGACTCAAGGGAAGACAGGGCGGGGGAGAATTGAGGCAGCCAGAGCCCCAAGCACTTGGCTAAACTGTTCTATATCTTTCTTGAGGAGTTATTTTCTCTTCTAAAGCTTTCAAGTTTTAATCATTACCTTATGGGATATGGTAAGAAATTGTTAAAAAAATAATTGCATACAATAATCACAAATGAAGTGCACTGAATTTGAAACCAGATTCTTACTACCAACTCCCTTTAAGACTTAAGAGAGCAGCAATTTTCTGACAATACTATAATTAATATTTACTATTTAAATTGAAGAATAAAAATACTACTGTTAAAAGATGCTTTTAAAATTAGTTTTGGGACACAACCCACGCTCACTGGTGGAGTAAATACATTATGGAAATTTTCAAGATGTTCATGAGACACTTCAATCTTTAAGGCCTGTTCCAGTGAGTGTCAGTGAGGCCAGGGAAATGTGTGCAGTATTTGGTTCCCACCTCCCCCTGACTGCCATCTCACCATACTTTAAGCAACTCTCAATATTGCCCAGGAAAGGTGTGATTTGTACCCATGAAATGTTTAAAACCATGGTGAATCAGGAGTCAGCTCACAAATTTGTCTGCATCCAAAGGCAGACCTCCAGAGAAGAAAATGCCTCAGGACAAAATCCAGAAAGGTAATAAAGATGATAGATGTTGAGATGCATTACTCTGAGGCACTGGGTTTCCTAGATTACAATCTAAAAACCCTTGCAGATCTTTTTTAACTTGCCTGGGGGAAGGTAGGTGCCTTAAAGGGAGCATCAAATCAGCCCCCAAAACAGTGAACCACCGAAACTCACCCTGGACAGAGCAGACAGCTTCCTGAGTGGGACAAAGATGCAAGAAGGTCATTGTCATATGCCTTGCCATGGGCATCGGGCTTCTGACTCCTGGTTCCAGGAGATATGCCCAGGTATTCACAGTCTGCAGGCCAGGAAGCTACTCTGAAAATAGATTCAAGTGTCTTTTCTTTCAAGAAGTAAACAGCTTCTATTTTCTTCTACAGTAGCACTACCTAGGGGTCTTCCTTTTCTTCAAAATCCTAGGCAGTCCATATAGAATGTGGAAGCCTGGAATTTTCTTTCTTCTGATAAAGATGTCTCAAACTATTTAAGATTACCTCACTGAAGAGTTATATCTGGGATACTTTTGCGAGGATTAGGGGAAAGGAGAGGGAAGAAATCATAGAATCATAGAATGGTTAGGGTTGGAAGGGACCTTCAAAGGTCATCTAGTCCAACACCCCTGCAAGGAGCAGGGACCTCCCTGACTAGGTCAGGTTGCTCAGAGCCCCATCCAACCTGGCCTCGAATGTTTCCGGGGATGGGGCATCCACTACCTCTCTGGGCAACCTGTTCCAGGGCTCTACAACCCGCATTGTAAAAATTTTTTCCTAATATCCAATCTAAATCTAGCTCCCTCTATTTTAAAACTATTACCCCTAGTCCAGGCCCTACTGAGCAGTCACTCCCCATCTTTCTTGTAGGCCCCCTTGAGGTACTGGAAGACCACTATCAGGTCTCCCCGGAGCCTCCTCTTCTCCAGGCTGAACAGCCCCAACTCTCTCAGCCTGTCCTCATAAGAAAGGTGCTCCAGCCCTCTTATCATCTTCATGGCCCTCCTCTGGACCTTCTCCAACTCATCCATGTCCTTCTTATGTTGGGGGCTCCAGAACTGGACACAGTACTCCAGGTGGGGTCTCACCAGGGCAGAGTAGAGGGGGAGAATCACCTTCCTCGACCTGCTGACCACGCTTCTGTTGATGCAGCCCAGGATGTGGGTGGCCTTCTGGGCCGCAAGGGCGCATTGTCGGCTCATGTTGAGCTTCTCATCCATCAGCACTCCCAAGTCCTTCTCTGCAGGGCTGCTCTCAATCCATTCTCCACCCAGCCTGTATTTGTGCCTGGGATTGCCACGACCCAGATGCAGGACCTTGCACTTGGCCTGGTTGAACTTCATGAGGTTGGCATGGGCCCACCTCTCCAGCCTGTCAAGGTATCTTTGTACCTTCTGTTGAAATTGTCTCAGCACACATAAACTAAGTAAAGAGATACTAGGTAAGAGACTAACACTAAAAGAAAATACGTCATCCAGAGGGTAAAACAAAATCCCCTTTGAATGTTAGTTTATTTTTTTTTAAATCCCGTAATATCTTTATATAGCATACTTCATTCCATCTAAATCAAATTCTGTCTACATTTTTTCACATATAATACTTGGTCATTTAATCTGAATTTTATATAGGTAGCATGTTATTAATATTAAATAATTTAATAAAAGCTAATTCCTATTCATAATGTTTATGCAAAAGGCTAATTAAAACTGGTAAATCTTATTTTTATCTTACATTTTAGAGAGTTTACACATTATTTCAATTCCATTTCACAGACTGGTAATGCTGATACACACGACCATATTACATTTACAGTGTAATGGGAAATGACATATCCATAGCAAAGGTAAAACTCTAAAGCATGCAAAGGGAACAACAGGTGAAAGTAGCATTTCTAGTGAAAACTAGGGACTGTTCTGTGAAGATGTCATGGGTGCATACGACTTTTTCTGTTTCTCTTATTTCAACTGTTTCAAACTGCACTGTGATACTATATATTTGAAGTTACTTTTGCAACTGATAAAAGATTACTTCAGCCATATTCGGTTCTTCTTCCAAAATTTTGAATTTGAATAAACTGGATGTTGTAGTTTAGCCCTAGTCACCACACACTTTCTCACTCACTCTCCCCCTCCCCAGCGGGATGGTGGAGAGAACTGCGAAAATTACAATGAACAATGCAAAATTGCTTACCACCCAATGTCCCAATGACTGATAACAGCTCATCCTGAGCAGCGATCATGGAAACAAAACCAAGAAGCAAGCAAGGGAGAGAAAGGGAAAGGGCAAAGAAGATCAAGATGCTCCCTGGCCAACCCACAGTTATGTACTGAGCATGACACAGAATGGCATGGAATACTCTCTGTGGCCAGTCTGGGTCAATTATTCTGGCCACATCCCTCCCAGCTTCCTGTACCTGCACATTAGCGAGACCTGGAGAGCCGGACAGTGACCTTGGTCTCATTAGCAACAACTCATAACATCAGTGTGTTTATCAATGTTCTTCACATCTGAAATTCAAAACACATCAACTACTGAGAGGAAAATTAACTCTATCACTGCTGAAGCCAGGACACTGGACTTCAGCATGGCTTAATACAGTCTTCCTGATGGAGCCCAGACTTCATGGATACACTCTGTGGTGGATGTCAGCTGCTTGTATTCTCGATTTGTTGAGACTGAGTACTAGCCCATAATGCAGAATATCTTTCTTCTAGCTCACCTGCCAAGATTTATTCTCTAGGAAAATCAAGCCTCTCAAGAGAGTTAGGCTATATGAAACTCAGGTTTCATACTGACACGGTGGTGAGATCAACCTGGAGCACAAACTTGAACTGAGTGCTGAGAAGCACCGTACAGTTCAGACAGAGCCTGTGGGAGTCCATAAATGGCCATGTACTATTTATTGAGGCCAGTGAACACTGAAAGGAGGGGTAAAATGGGGTGACTGTGTCTGGATAGGAAAAACTATTTAAATTTCCTGGGAGACACTTCAAATATTCTAATTTAGCAACTACTTGCACCTTCAGACTGATGTGGATACTTAGACAAAGAAAATAGTCCCATGAAAGCTATTAACTGATTACCTTAATACATATATATACAAAAATAGCTGTAATAATCCAGTCTTGGTGACCAGATGAGGGCTGAAGTGACCCACAACAGACTTGTTATGTCTTTCTGTGCTATGCCTCAAGTCACACATTTCATGTAACTCCAGTACTAAGCCCAGAGTTCCTGGTCAGAAATGGCAGTTGCTTCAACAAATACGTTTCTTTACCTTTCATCACCATGACTGACAGGGTACGTTTTCATTAGCCCAGCCCATAGCAAGAAGGTTTACAAAGCAATACAAGAGTCTTCAGTTCTGTGTAATGAACTTTGTACCTAGTCAGCAGGGTTAAATGTTGCATAGCATGTTTTGGACCAAGGTAATAACATAAACAAATCATCTTTTTTTGAGTCTTTTGGATTTCCCTGAAGATGATAGGTGTAAGTGTGGATTTCTAGCAAGTCAAAAGCTGGTTGAGATTGGAGGTAAGAGGTCAGAGCTCTATAGGGTGGTGTCAGAAATAAATTGTCTGTAGCAGCCAAGCTCTTCTAGAATATGTCCATCAACTCCTCGTAATTTTAGAAGTTTGAATTACTATAGAAAAAATAATTTTATTTGCCTATAGTTCAGCCTCTAGGCAGTTTTATTGATATTCATATGGTCACTTGATGTCACAACTCAAAGTTTTCTAGCCTGGGACAATAATTCCATCTTGTGACTGCCACCTCAAATAAAATGTGGTAAGAGGAAATTGAGTTCTGCTTTTAATGCCGCAACTTGATTAAAATGTTCTAGAATGTGATTTCAGAAAACACATTTTTTCACTCTGAAACACATATGGCCCAAAAATGATAGCAAATGATTAGAGGAGTCAGCCATGAGCTCCAAGCCATATGTTACTTTATCTTCCTAGAGATCATACTTGTGTCACTAACCTGGCTACCTTGCATGAGGTGTGGAAAACTTCTAAGTAACCTCACTGTAATTGAAATCAATGACAACATTTCTCAACCTTGATCAGAGATGGAGCCCAGAAAAGGAAGCTCTGTCTATGAACCACTCCTACGGTGTTTTTCATATTTCAGAGTACAGTTAGACTATAGGCCCAAAAGCTCTTGCTTATGGTGGCTGCTTCCAGACTGTTCCCAAAAATTTTCTTTGTGCAGCTACATGCAAGTGTGCTGCTGCCTGCTGCCACTTGTTAACACCATGCCCCTGTGGCTTAGATCACTGTAGTCATTCTCTTTCTCACTTTCACTCTACTTTGCATTGAACATGTTAGTCTGATTACATACCCTTTCCGGAATGAGACATATTATAGACATATCCATCTGCAACAGAAATTTGGAATGTGTTGATTTAGCCATGGTTACACAGTAAGTAGGATACAGCACTTGAAGGAGAAGGGTCTTCTATAGTTGAAGTCTGTAATTAATACATTTAGTGACACTAATTTAATGGAAAAGTGAGATCACACTTGGAGTACTGGGTCTAGTTCTGGGCTTCTCAATACAAGAAAGAAATGCAACTACTAGAGAGACTTTGGCGAAGGATCACTATGATGATTAAGGGATGGGAACAGCTCTCATGTGAGGAAAGACTCAAAGAACTGGCACTGTTCAAACTGGAGTAGAGAAAGCTCAGGGGAATCTTATAAATGTGTACAAATATCTGAAGGGGAGATGTAAAGAAGACAGAGTCAGGCTCTTCTCAGTCATTTCCAGTGACAAAACAAAAGGTGATGGACGCAAACTGAAACAGAAGAGGTTCCATCTGAACACCAGAAAACACTTTTTTCACTGTGCAGGTGACTAAGCACTGGCACTGGTTACCCAGAGAAGTTGTGGAGTCTCTGTCCCTAGAGATATTCAAAAGCCACCTGGACATGGTCCTTCACAACTTACTCCAGATGACCCTCCTTGAGCAGGAGGGGGTAGGACAAGATGACCTCCAGAGGTCTCCTTCCAGACTCATCCATTCTGATTCTGTGATGCTGAGAAAAGCAAAGAATCATATTTTAACTGCACAAAATTCCTCAAAATAGATTTGGGAAAAAATCCAATTAAACAGGAAGTACAGATGAGTGTGTTTGAATTAACTATTGAAAGCCGGAAAAGTTAATCAAACCTTGAATAGTATATTGATGGCCAACAGGGTTAGGAAGGCAAACATTGACATCAGCTGACTGAACATATCTTGAGGCTGTCCCTCTCTACATGCTCACATCTGAGCCTGTGCACTAACTCTCTGTGACTGCTTTGTGGTAGAGCAAAAGAGTAATTGACATTCTAGTTAACATAGGCTGAAAAATGACCTCGATTCTTCACTTTGTCCCTGGCTTATCAGGGTATGAGGGTTAAAGAAGGTCACTTGATTAAAAATCTGCCAATACTACATCCTAACAAACACTAAGAAAATTACCGCAATATCTTAATTATGCTGTTTATTACTTAATTCATTGAATTAAGTGAATTCACAGTCCACTGCTAAAACAATTAGATTCAGTTTTCAAGCATAAATACATTTTCCATTTATTTTAATTTTAAACCCTATATAATGACACTGTTCTATTCTGGACAATGCCCTGGCAAAGAGGACACAATTTTGATGGCAAGATGCCTATTTTTTTTGTGGTGCTGTGGTGTGACAGACTGGTATTTCTCTGTCAGTCTCATTTATATCTACAAAAGGATTTTTGACTCAAACATAGAAATGAAAGATAGCATCTGTAGAGTAGGTCTGGCTTTATTTTTGCTGTCTTTGAATTCAAGTTATTATGTTTCCCAGACTTTATTATCCAGAGGACATTACACTGACAACATGTAAACACATAAATAGGTATGAATATACTATTCAGTGTGTAGGTGGCTAGTAGGACTTCAGGTAACTGGGAAAGCCAGTCAGAAGTTAAAAGTTTAATGCTTTTGCTAAAACAGCCACTATGAAAATAGTCAACAATATTGACAATTAGGAAGTCTGTGCACATTCTAGTGTATCAGCTTAAAATTGTTTAATTTACTATAAATTTCCTTTCAACACCAAAAGGGAGAAATCTCATTGTTTTTAAAAGAGGATGTCATTCTGACACAAAATTTAGCAACAAAGAACAGGATTTCTGGAAAAATTTTCTGCTGTGGAACTGTGTTGAAAATTTAACACAAATTAAAACTCATACAAGAAAAAAAATATTAGAACCCATTTTTATCCACAGATTACTTTTTTCTATTACGTTTAAAGTTTCAAGAAATATTGTATATTGTGAAGTGAATTGCACATGGCATGTGCCATTTAACTTGCTATTGGATGTGTAAACCTGATTGGCTTCAGAAAAAAAAAAAAGAGTTACTCAGAGCTTGTTAAACATTAAACTTGTTGAAAAAATAACTTGGTTTGTAGGTTACCAGAAGAGAAATAAAAGCTAAACTAAAAGGGAAATAAAAGATAAAAGAGACTGTAGAAAGCATCTAAATCTTGAACTTTCATAGAATCATAGAATTACAGAACAGTTTAGGTTAGAAGGGACCTTTAAAGGTCATGCAAGGAGCCAGGACACCTCCAACTAGATCAGGTTGCTCAGAGCCCCGTCCACCGTCCAACCTGGCCTTGAATGTTTCCAAGGATGGAGCATCTACCACCACTCTGCACAACCTGTGCCAGTGTTTCACCACCCTCAGAGTAAAAAAATTCTTCCTTATGTCTGATCTAAATCTACCTCCTTCTAGTTTAAAACCATTACCCCTCATTCTATCACAACAGTCCCTGGTAAAAAGTTTGTCCCCATCTTTCATACTATAGAAGGTTTAGAAAAGTAGCATGGTAAGGAACAGGCTTGAAAATAAATTACGTAGGAGTATTAGGAGTATTTATAGAGTCAAAGTTGAAAAACTAACAAGTCTACAAATATCCACAGTAGTTAAGAGAAACAAAGCTTCTTAATGGGGTTTGACAGCACTGAATGACTAGAGAAGATGCTTGGAATCTGTCTCCAAATCCCAGATATGAGTTTAGTCAGGCACACTGGAAAGACCCAGAGGTAAGATGTGTAGATGGGAAAGAATTGACTGGAGGTATAGAAGGAGTGGATGTTTTGTGCATTTGCTGCCTAGAGTGGATGATTAGCATAATTAATCTATACTTCCGCACTGGCCCAGAGGGGGAGTGATTCCTTGATGCACCTCGTGAATAGAGTGATTGAGTAAACTAAAGGAGGGAATTGCTAATGAAGCTACACTACAGCCTTTGTGAGCAGCAAGCAGGTGCTTTCAACTCATCATAGCTGCCTATGTCTTGGGAAGAAGATAGGAATGTGATTTGACTACTTATGGCCTGACCCATGTCCTGCAGAGCTATAGATGGGAGTGCAATGACTGCATGAAGTGGAGAGAGACTGGTTGCCTGATGGGGAAGCTGGTGGAAATCAGTAGCTGATCAGTGTCTTTTTGCAGAAGCATGTTATATTGCTACTGGGCATGGAGGAATCTGTCTGTTCAGCCTTTCCTTGCTGTTTCCTTTTTTTTTTTTCCTCCTTCATTTTCTTCCTTTTTGAAGGCAAACTCCCTAAAGGACTGGATATGGTATTGGCTCTTAAAATCCAAGGATTAAAACCCCTTGCAGAAGCTGTATCTAAAGGCCTTTCTTTACTTGAGTTTGCTTCATTGTACAGATAGAAAAGTAACAAATGGCTGCTGTCATTGCCTTAGAACTTTTTTCAAAGGGATACATTTTATGACAAAGTTTGGCACGCTGATCAGAGAAATGGGCAGTCAAATTCTCAGTGATAAACTTCAAGATGAGTAGCAGAGCATAAGCTAAATTTATTCTTCATTATGTGATTCTGTTGAAAGTTTGCTTTGGATGATCTTTGCCACAAGGCTACCAGATGGTCCCTAATGATACTCTGACTCTATTGCGTCTGGCTTTTCTGCAATAAGAATCTACTGATATGAACATTCTCAACATCCTCACCTTGTTCTCTCAGTTCACTCCCTTTTCAAATGCACCTGAATTGTCTTGTGCAACTAAGCTGCACTAAGAAGTTGCATTTTAGAGGTTTTCCCTTAAGCATTCAGAAGTCTGGTTTACACAAGCACAGAGTATTCAAGCATAACCCAAGTCAGTAGGTGTTGCAGCTACCCAGCTCCATGAATTTAAGTCTCAGTTTTGTGTAGACAATGATAGAAAAGGTCACTTTCCTCTTCAGCTTAAGAAAGAATTAAATATAATTCCACCCAAAAGGAAAAAAGCTTCTATTAAGTCTAGCAACAACCACTCAACTACATTCTTTCCACTAGCTACCCTGATCATGGCACAACTAGAAAGCTACGAGATTTTTTTTACTACAGGGCAGATATTCTCTCATTTTATTGGGAGCTTGGTTTATTTTTTTGTAATGTCAGCACTTAAAGGGTTATGGAAAATGTATTTGTGAGTTTTAGCTAGATATACAGCTTTCACAACTAGCAAAGATGTTTCCATTCTAAGTGGTCAAGGAATTTGGTGGAGGAGATAAAGAGAGTATACAAGAAGAGCACTCATCTGCTCTAAAGAGGATAAAGCTTATCTGTTTCATTTCCAGACAGTGACTGATCTTGTGTTTGGGATGTGACACAGGTATGTACTAATAGGGTATTTATTATTTCATAGATATAACTCACTACATCTTAACAGATCTTTCTTTTCAATCTTAGTGTCTGTATCCCACAGAAAGTATGTTCTGATGAAAAAATTGTATGCTACTCATATGTTCATGCTATTTTACCTTTTCTTCCTTTGTTTTAAAGGAGTTTATTTCTCAAGAAAGTGAAAGATTGATAAGAATGAAGGGGTTGCGTTCTGGTGTGAGTAGTTATGAAACAGCAACTTCTGCATCTCGCTTACATTACAGAAAAAAAAAAATTTGTGTATGTTAATTATATAGTTGAAAGTCTGAATAGAGCTTACAGCCTACAAATATTGTTGCTATACTCCCACAGTATTGTGAGATAACTGATCAAAATAATGCTTAACGTCCTCTCATTATGGATTCATTTGATATTCATTAGAGTATCACTGATCATAATAATTTCATTTGGTATTCAGATATGTCATATGTTTCTCCATAGGTGTTCATGGGCACTTAAAATAAATTGCTTCTTTCCTCTCTTGAACTCTTTGATGACATGTTAATGCAAAATGCATTTGCACTAACACAGTCTCTCCCAGCCCACCTGGCACCACAGGGGCATGTCTTCTTCAATAGCATCTGAATTACGAAAATAAAGATTTTGTATCCTGAAGAAAGTGGAAGCCTGTACTATTTAAAAACCATATGCAAAGGTACATGAATTTAAAAAGTTAAGGTGTGAAAGAATTTGGAATTTTAAGACAGACATAGAAAACGCTAACTTTCCAGTACTGCCTTTAGGAAAAAATTATATGTCAGAGGGGACCTATAGTTAAGACATAGAAGAAGAAGGTTTGGGATAAAAAAACTCAGATCAGAATTTGGGAGCTTAAACTATCTTTGACTTCAGGAAAAAAATCTGTTTTTACTTTCCCTAGTCTGTCTCCATTTACAGAAGCTAAAGCACCTCTAATTGACATGAAGTAAACTTCAGTAGTTATGCATGCCTTCCTGCCTGCCCTTCTTCTGGATTGAAATAAGTCTAAGGTAGAATTAAGCAGAGTTTGAATATTGTTCATAGGATGATCTATTAGGAAGATAGATTTCTGTGTCAGAATGCTGCATATTCCTGTCAGTATTGCCTTGCCATTGCTGAAGTGATACTTTCAGGGCTGGAGAGATGAAAGAAAGTCACCTTTTTTGTGTTGTTGATTCTGGTTTGAGAAAGTAAACTGAAACTCCTTGTTGGTTCTGATATTTCTTGGGTAAGGACGGAAAAGAATCAATTAGGCTCAGTATTTTCATCCTTCTATGTCCAGCAAAATCACCTGGAGTCGCTGTACATTTAAAAGGAAACATGGAAGTATTTTCTGTACTTCCAAAAAGACTGAATATTGTGTGTCTCTAATAAGTCTGTTGTAGTCAGGCTTCCAAGTGTCTAAAAGTAGTAGGCAAGGAAAGTCTTCCATAAGGTAGATGAGCATTCAACACAATTAAAATTCTCCAGAATATAAACTCTTCAGTATATAAAGGCTAAATTCATTTCCATTCTCATAGCTTAGCTTCTTAAAAATAAAATAATGTCTTGATTGTCAATGATACAAACTGGAATGGAAACCTCAGGAGGCAAATGCTTACAAGCCAATAGGGAACTGCATTGTAAAGCTACAATATTTTGCTTGATCTTTCAAACTCTGCCCTTTTTCAAGTGCCTCATGTGGCTTCAACAGAGATTCAGGCTACTTATTTCTGTTTCTTAAACCATTTACCTTTTAAAAATAGATATAGTTGTAACAGATTCTTTAGTTAGACTTACAAGTAAAAATAAAATGGTAGAATACAGGAAATGTGCTTTCCCTTCAGTGAAGAAGAATTTAGCAATTTCTTGCATATTCCTGCAGAAATAATTCTTAGATTGCAAGGTATAATTAGAATGCACTTTCAAATCTCATTGTTAGACACTGCCGAATTAAAAGATTCCACAGGGAAGTCCTTTGTGTATACCCAAAATCTCACCAGATCTTCCTTTTTTATTTTCCCTCATGGTTTCCTGCATAAACTTTCTCTTTTTTTGTCTTTTTTTTTTAATGTCCCAAAAGCCAATGCCTTATGTCTGTGTTCAAATTACAAAAGGGGCTTCATTATTAAAAGTGCTGAATGATGAGTACTAGCATTAATATAAACCTGTTTAGCACATTTTATTCTTAATCTTAAGAAATTTCCTATTCTTTCTAAACAGTCTATCTGTCTATGAAGGGAGCATTCCTAGTATTAAATTTTTACTTCAACCTGTGTACTGACCCTTTCTGAAAGTTAAGCCACTTGAGCTATTAAATAGAGTTATAGTCCCTGCTTCTCGAAATGGTGGTGGTCTAGGGCACTTCAGAGATAAACCAGAAAATAGACATTGATTTTATTTTTTTAAGTTTTTCTTCTGTTAATGATTTAGCCTGTTAATCCTAGCTAATCTAGCCAGTTCAGTGACAGGATAGCACTAGCTCCAGATATAGAATCATAGAATCATAGAATGGTTAGGGTTGGAAGGGACCTTCAAAGGTCATCTAGTCCAACCCCCCTGCAAGGAACAGGGACATCCCCCACTAGATCAGGTCGCTCAGAGCCCCATCCAGCCTGGCCTTGAATGTTTCCAGG
>JAAGAY010007667.1:0-17040 GCA_011801015.1 Ardeotis arabs
TCCATGGGCTGCAGGGGGACAACCTGCTCCACCATGGTCATCACCACAGGCTGCAGGGGAATCTTGGCCAGGAGCCACATTACTCCTTCCCCTCCTTCTTCACTGACCTTGGTGTCTGCAGCTGTTTCTCTCACAAGAAAAGTTCTTCACAACAAGCTGGCAGAAGCCTCTCAGAATCTCTTCACATCATCCATCTCATCTCCTCTCCACTTCTTGCAGCCGGGCCGGGCTGAGTTGGGCCCAGTCGGCTGCCTGGCGAGAGGCCAGAGGGTGAGGCCTGCAAGGCCCGTGAGGCCTGCGCCTCCCACTCTGCGCCTCTGCCCCCGCTCAGCTTCTTCACATATTCTCTTCTTTTTTTTTTTCTGTTTTCCCCTTCTTAAATATGTTATTGCAGAGGCGTTATCACAGGACATTCTGCTACCAATCGGCTCGGCCTTGGCCAGCAGCAGGTCCGCCCTAGGCCCGGCCGAGTCCACTGAACAAAGGGGAGCAACTTCTAGCAGTTTCCTACAGAAGCTTCCACCTTAGGCCCCCCCTCACTAAACAAAACCACACCACCACCCTAAGCCCATGTTCATGGCTGGGCACTGCACATGCAACAGTGCTGCAGCCATGCCCTGGCACTCATGGGCCCACAAGGCAGTGCCAGGCTCTCTGGGTTCACAGCGAAGCAGACAGATGAGTTGGTCTTCTCCTCACCCGTGTCCCCAAAGAGGACATGGCTGAGCTGGTGCTGCTGTGCTTTGTGACCAGGGAATGGCCATGAAGTGCCACCTCAGGGAAGACCGCTACTAATGGGGGGAGGATAGCGAAAGTGCTGTTACTGCTCCAGGAGTTAACCTTGTTGTACCCTTCAGAGAGCAAGGAGAGGTGACCAACCTGCTGTCAGTCACTTGTTCTTTTATCTTCCCCCCAGAAGAGAGGTATGTTTCAGTTTAAGTTGTTCGTTTAGTTGGTCAAGTTGTTTATTTTCCACTTGCTTGTTGATGATATTTGTTACTGGTATTTGCATATGTGCTACGCTTATCCTAAGAGGAGAACAGGTCAAAGAAGCGTGTTCTGAATTTATAACAGCAAGCAGTGTGATCAGCATGGTCTGTTCCACTTTCCAGCAGCCTCTGAAAAATTGTGTTTGGTTCTGTGATAAGCTTTATCCTTCCTACACAGAGCAGGTTTGTCTAAATGACTGATTTTTTAGGTCAATAGTGGAAACTTAACATTAAAAAAAAAATCACTTCAAGACAACTCAAGATTGAAATCTTTAAAGTTTGTATCACATTTAGAAAGTTTACTCCAGGGCAGCTTGGAAATTTTTGACTGGTTTCATTTTTCTAAGGAATTTGTGAGGGCATGAAGCAGCTTGGCAGGTGGAGCAGAGCCCAGCTTTCCTCCCTCCAGCTCCCGATGGCAGCAGCTTCACAGAGGTGTTCCAGGTCCAGGAGTGCACCCCTCCACCATGGACCCGGGCAGCTGCTCGTCCATGGACAAAGCTGCTGCTTGGCATAGGAGACAATAATAAATGCCCCTGTAAAACAGAAAGATCACATGCAACTCCAAGCACAAGTAAAACTTATTATTAACTATACTTAAATTTATGTTTTAAGATGCTTTTCAGGCTCCACTGAGTCCCACGCCAGGGCTCTCCCCATGGCATCAGGCTTACTGGGGGACATGTGGGGCTGCTAGCCCATCCTAGGCAAAGGGAGTCCCACAGCAGGAGCTGCCTGGACGTGCCTCATCCACAGGACCTCTGTGCAGCAAAGTAAGGCTGCAGGAGCCCATGCTTGGTCCTGGCCATGCTCATTCCTTGTTCCATGCTGTCTGTGCTGCAGGAGGTGAAACTCTCCATGCTCCCAGGTCAGACTGAGAGGGGACTCAGATGGTCGGTGGAGAGGATGCTCCTCCTGTGTGCCCAGGTTTCCTCATCAAGGGCACTAGCCAGATCACTGCAGGTGGAGGTTAGGTAGCAAAGTGACATGTGTTACCATGTGGCTGATTAGGGAGCTGAGGTCCTGGTGTAAATCAGGAATCAGCCAGGCTGGCAGTCTAGGTACCTCTGGGTAGGAGTGGGGGAGGCAAAGCGCTGAGCCCACCATGAGCCACGTGCTGAGGCCACGAGGAGTTTGGCAGGATCTAGCAAGGAGACCTTTGCCTTCAGTGCAAGCTCGGTGCTAGGGCTCTTGGCATAGCCTGGCCACCACAGTCAGCTGTAAGGCATTACAGAAAATGCATCTCATTTTGGCAGGATGATTTGCTCAGTTGTGACCATTCTCAGATCTCACCCCATCCCCCAGTACACTCACAACCCTTCCCAGATTTCTGCTATTTGAAAATTGAATAAACCTGGTTCTTAGTTTATTGTTCAAGTCACTGGCAAAAATATTGGGTCACACGGGGCCCAGGAGAGGTGCCCATGGAAACCATAACTGATGTGTCCACACTGGCCGTGGAGCTCCGGTCATGGTCCTGCAGCCGGCTCATGAAACTGCAGAAACAGGTGCTCAGTGTCACAGCCTTTCTGAACCGCAGCACCTACCTTCCTCCCACGGACCGCATGGCCCGTCGTGCTGGTGTAAACAGAAATGACTTCTGTTAAAGAGCATATGTTCCAAACAAATCCCTGCTAGCTGTTATTTATCCTTTGTTATCTTCTAGGTGTTCACCAATGGTTGGATTATCTCTTCTCTTTCTGGGAGGAGAAGGTAAACTGGCAAGCCTGCAATTCCCCCGTTCACTCTGTTCCCCACTGTAAAGATAAGCAGGCTCCTAACCTTACCCATCCTCCCCAGTTTTCAGTCATAAACCTCTAATTGCTCTCAGATTTACTTCACCTGCTTTTCAAAATTTTCTGTGGAATTTCACTAGCTCCAGAGAATTTTTGGGGAAAAAATTAACTTACCGATTTGTACTCTGAGCTGATTTTCTCTTCTAACCTGAATTCGTACCCTTTCTCACTGGCCTTCCAGGGAATGCTGAAGCAAAAAGAAACAAAACACTTCAGTCTTCTCAATATCATTTATAAATAGCTTTTTCTCCCTCTGAGTAGAAGACCAAATCTTCCTTTTATAATCCTCTCAGTATTAATCTAAATTTAGAGTATTTTCTTGTTACTTTTCATCTCCCTTGCTAGCTGTATGACATTTTATGCATGGGGTTTCTAATTTTCTCCTTATATGCTTGTGCTATTCTTGTACGCAGCTCCCTAGACATGTGACCTAATATCTAGCTCTGTATACTTTCAATATGCCATCCATCTGAGATTACTGCAAAGCTCACTATTTAATCACATTGTCTTTCTGATGCTTTCTATTTCTCATCCTTTTTTTTTAATATGCAGACTTCTCTGGTGCACTGATTAGTAGGCACATACTCACACTAAGCCTTTGCTAAAATATTGGCCAAAATAGACTTCATGGTCTGAGCAGAGTACAAACTGTTTACACAATGGTAAATATGCTAACAAGGTCAACAGAGTGGTAAATATGAACATCTGTTGAAAAAGTGAGTAATGGAGAAAATCTTTCCAAGGCTTGCACAGTGCTCATACGATAAGGGTGGAATGTGAACATACAGACACAAGGGCAAATTAGGTACAAAGTGCAGGATAATTTGAGAGATAAATATAATATGTTACTTGATTTGGTCAATGTGTAAAAAGGAAGTGAAAAACTTCATAAATTTATATTGACCATAAAGATGCCGTTTTTTGGAAACAACGATGTCCAGATGACGCTCCGCAGCATCCCCTTGGTTCTTGGTCATATTGAAGGCTCTGTGGCATTGCAGTAAGATTTGCAGATATGGAGACAGCATCACATTCACTCATGTGAATTATTCCCCTGGCAGATTTGCAATTAACGTTCATCCTGGTTGCAAATTAAGCCTTCCGTGCCTCCTGTTCATTCCTCACAAGCCCTGCTTCAGTGGTCCAACAGCACCAGCGTCAGCACTGAGTCTCCTCCTGCTCCCTCCTCCCATGAGCTTAGTGAGAGCAGGCCCGTGTGTCCCACCCAGTTTATAAATCCTTCCTTGTCCCACGCTTGTTCACACCCACAGCAGAGCATCTCCCTGTCCAGCTGAAGGCACAGAGGAAAACGTGAAGGAGGAATAATCTTCTTTAGCCTTTGTCCTGTAGTTCCAGCTACTAATTATAGTTGTTAGTTATAACTGCTATATGCATATATAACATAACTTTTATGTATATATATATTAAAAAATACATATATACGCACCTCTTTTGTCTGGCTGTACATTGCCATTGTGGCATGGCAGGTCTCCTTGCGCAGGGTGCTTGCGGATTTGCACCTACGCTCTGCAAACTCATTCCCCAGGTACGATACCGGGAAACAAAGTGCCCAGCCCAGGGCAGGGCTCCATGCCAGGCTCTAGATATATGGAAATTTGTATTGGTTATATTCAGTAATAAGCCATAATCACTCAGTTAACAGGAATAACTGGATGCTTTGATTCATTTTCGTTCATCAGGGGATAAACCCACTAAGGAAAAAACAGTTGTCTATACTTCTGATTTGAGCCATTCACTGCACCACCTAAAATTGACAAAGTGATTATTTTATTGTCATTTGCCCACATAACTGAAATGCATTATTCTCTTACATTGCTGTAAGCAAAATAAAGCTTTAAAATATTCCACTTCTCCTTATCCATTATTATGCCTTGTCACCATTAAATTGTCCTCAATAAAAGGGTGTAAAAAGGATAATCTTGATGCTTTCTACTATGCTGAAGTTATTTGACCTTCAGTTCAGCTCAACAGAAAGAAATCTTGGATGGAAAGCTCCTTGAGACTGTATTAACTGTATTCATTATTCAGCTCGCTTCCATTACTCCCTAAGTGAAGACCTAAAGTAACAAAAAGAAATGCAGAATAAGAGTACTGAGAAGTTTTCTGTCTGGATTTTTAATGGTGTCCTATCGTTATGAATCTGCACATTTAATCAGATGACGGCTTACACTGGCTCAGTGGGCTTTATGTGTTATGTTTCATTACATTTCTAAGGATTTTCCATGCCACCTAGCAGCAGATACAGATAATAAAAGCTCTGCTATTTTAAAGAAAATTTACAATTATCTTCAGATCTTCTTAGAACCTCTCAGAAGTGTAGGAACAAAAATATGGGTTAAAATTCAAATTTCTTTTCATGTCTTCCTCTTGAATAGATATAGCTTTTGTTTATTTCAAAAGTCACAATGGAAGTAATACAATTCAGAGATTACAGAGAAAGTGAAAATGGCTGTAAAGAGGTTCACCTCAAAACTGATGGAATATAGTAGAAAACAAGACACTACCTTTGTAAATGTCTTTGAAACTGCCTAAAATGTTTGAAAAAAAATATAGGAAGTATATCATCTACTACATCATATAGAGCTTTTCTGCCAAGTCAATAGATTAAACTGTGATCCCTCTGACCCCATTGCCGGTTGGATATAAACCAATTGATGGTCGTGCTTCACTGCATTCACCTGTTAAATTTCCATGTATCCTCCCTACTCTTTGCACTGGTTTTTAGGCTTTTTCCTCCTACTAGGGCAAAGTCTTTTGTCTCACAGACCCAAAACTCTGGAACCCAGTGTGACATTGTCCCACATGACTAGAACAGAAGAGTATGTAATCTCCTTAGTCTCATCCTCTTCAGGACTTCAGCTTCTTCAGTCTGAGACACTAATGTCTTAGGCAGAACCGTGTTTATCCCTGAAATCTATAATGTTCCACTTACCTTAGAATAAGGAATCCAAAGAAAGCAGTTCTGCACTTGGTATTAGTCCAATAGTTATTGCAAAATTTATAAAACTCTCCAGAAGACAAGCAGACAGATTTTAAGGGAAAATTACACCAGGTAATTAAATCAAAAGTCAATTAAAATCAATGGAAACAGCACATCTGTAAGATGTAAGATGCTACTCCAGCAGCTCACAATTTATTTAATCTATTTTGGTGCATCCAGTCCTGCCCCTCCACTGATATCTTTCACGGGAGTCAAGTAGATTGTGTTGTAAAACTACAGAGAAACAAGGTGTTTTATGGTAGAGAACACAAAAAAAACCACCCTCACATTTGTCCACCTAAACTGAGAATTGGGCGATTCAACTAATGCACACAGCTCAAGATGGCCACAAGACTACTTTTTGGGTCTGTCCAAAGTTGGGTTAGCCACAGGTATTTGAGCATTTTCACATTCCTTCTCTCCTTCATACCCAAGATCTGTGTTTTTCCCACCACCTCAACAGCCACACCTGTCATTATTATTGCATGCCTTCCTGCTAGTACCAAAATGTCTCCTCCCTAGAGCCAGAAGCACACTTTGTTCCTATATCCTCGAGCACTGACAAAGAGTAGGAGCACAGTTTTACATTTGTTGGTAGAAAGGAGATGTATTTTTCTATGTTTTCATTTTAAAATATTCCAGTTGAAATTAAGATTAAGTTTGGTATTAACCTTAAACACTCAATTGATTTTTCCTATTTTTTAGTACTGGTCTTAGGAGTCAGCATTACAGCTTCAGTATTTGAATCCAGGAGATCTACTAATTCAGACGCCAAAGTTCAGGGGATTTGCAGCGACTACAACTGGTGTGAGAAAAACTGGATTTGCAAGGTGGGGTCAAATTAAAAATGCAAAATAATAAAGTGTAGAAACAAAAGAAGGAAGAAATTCCAAATCAATAAGCAAAGTCTGTATTGCTTGCTGGGAGGCTTGCTAACAAGTTTTGAATTTGGGGAACGCACTCGTTTTCTCTTTCTGTATCCTCTCTCTACCTACCCACCCTTCCTGCCTAGCAGAGTCCTCCTGGACTCTATCCAGCTGTTGAGAGTTCAGGTAGATTTGCACGAGTTGCATCCATTTACATCCTTATACATTTCCCTTCACTGCAGTGGGAATAGCCAGCTGCACAGATTCAGGATAGAGAACAAGTGGCTGGGTAACAGCTCTTCAGAGAAGGGTCCAGGGTCAATCACAGAGCAGCATAAATCAGTCGTGCTGACCCAGCACGAAGAAGGGCAAAAACCCTGTGGGAGAGGACAGACAACTTAGCCTCCAAGACATAAGGATTAACCCCTCCGTGGTCCCCAGGGCTGCTGGTGACTCTGCTGCAGCCCTGTGTTCAGCTGTGAGTAATGTGTCCCCAGGAAGGTGTGGTGCAGACCAGGGGGAGTTCAGAGGATGGAAATGAGAGGTCTGAGGTCCTGTCCTGTGAAGGAGAATCAGAAAAATTGGAATTGTGTAGCCTGGAGGAGAGAAGCATTAGTAACACTCCTCGAGGACAGACAAGGCTGTTGTGAAGAAGAACGCAATAAACTGGATTTTGAGTCCTAAAAATATTGATACTGCAACAGACGAAAAGCTTGCCTCCCAGGATCACGTCTCTGACAGCACTGAAGTGGATGTCTGGGGAAGTAAGGAAACAGGGCAGGCACATTTTCCCCAACCACTCCAGCCCCAAGCCATCTTCAGCTTGGAGACTTCCCAACCGGGACCTTCATGTTCGCTGTGAGTAGAACAAGCAGCTACGGACCTGCCCCGAGGAAGGGGCATTTTGGGTTGGTATCAGGAAATTTTTCCAAGACAAGGACAGCAAAGCACTGCATAGGCTGCCCGTGATATTCTCTTCACCAATGCAAAGCAGAGCTGGATCATACCTTGAAAAGCCAGCAAGTTTCCATTTAAAAATAATGCCACCAAAAAGTAACTGACAGCAGAATGACATGGCACCTTCTTCTTCTCTAATAATCTGACTTGCAGGCAGAATGTGACCTGGCCACTGAATTTACAGAGCTGGCACCCCTCTTCGGGAGGGAAGGAGCACAGTCCCAAATGTAGAACAGGCTATTGGGTGTTTACACACTGCCAGCTGTGCCACAATTTGGGGCAGAAACAAAATTAAACTTGCTGCTATTTTGGAAAGAGACATAAGGAACAAGGCTTAGACAATCTGTTATTGAAATAAGATACTGTGAAAATAACCACTGAAAAAATGTGTAAGGTGGGTCTGTGTGATATGTGTAAAATTTAACAATTTAACACATATTCTTATATAATATGTATATTATTATAACATGTTTATGTTTTGCATTAAATGTTATAAAACGTCACCTTAACATAAAAACTATTTGATATTTATACTTTTAGAAAATGTAATAAGTGACAGTACCAGTTGCTGAGATGATGTATCTTGTACAGCTTTGGGAAGTTTTTTGAGTTGCAAAGATGAAAAACAATAGTCAAAATTGCATATATACCATCTATATGCTATATAGACAGAGAGAGCTAAATATCAAGGGGAGCTGCCATTCTGATAAATCATAATTCACGGAGAAACTCAAAAGAAAACATTAAAGCAAGACTTGAATTCTCAGCTTACCTCTCCCCATTATTTCCACCACCAGCGTGTGAGCTGGGCTATGGCTTTTCTATACGGTCCCAGAGTTACATAGTCATTACTGGAGCTGACATTTGCTCTCACTCCATCCATTTCCTTAAGATTATTAACGTCAAACAAAAAGTCAGTTTTACATAGTTGATCCTTGACCTTCGCTCATGTTCCCATGGAGCAGACTCCTTTTCTAGCAGCTCCAGCCCCTGCTTCCTTCTGTGAGTCATCCAGCAAAGAAACACTTACGTTACTAAAGTTATCCTTCAGATCACACTGCGATGATCGCTTCTGTGGCATATTGTTTGCTCCTCTGTGCTTCTAATTATCTCTTGGAATAGCTGTGTCGGAGCATTTGATTGCTTGACACTCAAATAATTAAAACACTTTTGGATTGGGGAAAAACTGGTGAGAAACAACTTAGATCAATTTATTCTCACAGATCTGTAAATTTTACATAGCAGCTTCCCATTACTAGGGATCAGACTTGCTCCCGCTCGAGCAGACAGGGATGTGGGGGCTCAGCCCACACATTGCTGATATTGCTTCGGCAGAACCATGCATCTAAAACCCACCTGGGAATGAATTATGTGCATGCTTTTTGTTCTAATTATTCACAGAGATGCCTGAGTAAATAAACACATCTTGATAAGGAGCCTTGTTTCTATGCTTCATTTGGTCTGTGGTTCAGTAGCCTCAGGATCTCAGAGGCAGTTTAGAGAGGCTACGGGTCCAGCTGAGCCGCTAAAAGCACCAATGTTTCCCGACCCCACCCTGAAACACATCTCGATTTCATTTTTTCTGTGCTTTGTCACATAGTCTGAACAGCTCCAAAGAGGGACAGGATCAGCCTACTCTCCAGCATATTCAGATCAGGCTTTGCTTTGCTTTGCAACCTACATGCAAGTTTATTACGGAAAATATCTTAAAGTTTTTAAAATAATACACATAGTACACAGGGCATTTCACTGTATACCACTGTATACCACAGTAAAGCAGCAGTTTTTAAAGCTGGCGTGGAATCAGTTGTGAACAGAGTTGAGTAACTGCAATGCCTGAATTTCCCCCTTATCACCTGGTGGCACAACACGATGGAAGAGGCACGCATCCAGTTCCCACATGCCGAGACCACCCCAGGTCTTGCATTTTCCTAAGCCTCATAACAAAAACCAAGCATTCAGACAAGAAATATACGGTTTCTCATTTAGGAAGACAGCAAAGAGGACTAACTACAAATGAGGCATAGGTGCCACAGCATCGTAAGATCAAATCCTCTAAAAGGAGATCTGACCCAACGCTGAGCCCAGTCACCCTCTTCAAATACTGGACTGTGAATTGTAGGAGAACTATTATCTGTGAAAATGCACCTGGAGAGTCTTTATGTTACTTGTTTGTGTGTCACGTCAAGGTCAGAAGGGCCTGTATATAAGCCAAAAGAAAAAGAAAGGTGTGTGGCAACAAACACCTGACACATCGCTAATGGAATCGAGTGGCCCGGGGGAGAGCAGAAGGGCCATTGAATGATAGAGAGCTACCAACAGCAGCACAGAGGTACCAGAACACGCCAACAATGACACCTTGTATTTCACAGCCAGCACCCTGGCAGTCCCTCAGCAGGAGCTTTCTGTGAAATGGCCAGCTGTGCAGGTCATTCCCCCACAGACAACCAGGCAGTGCACAGGCCCTCCTAACCTCCCACCTTGGGTTTGTTCTTTTTCTTCTGCTTATGGAGTCCCAGGGCAGGATCACGTACCTGTGCTCTTTTTCCAGTAGCCAGTGTGGGTGTGCAAACAGAACTTTTACATTTCCTTTCAGCTCAGGGTGAGACCCTGGGAGGTGTTTTTTCACATCTACATTCTCTGTAGGTACTAAAGTGCTTTCTCTTTGTAATCACATCTTCCAAGGACTGACTGCTGCCTGTGGGACTCAGAAGGAAGAGGGAGCAAGTTAAAACATAGGCCAAAAAGTAGGTTTGTGAGCAGCTGAACGAGCTCACACCAGCTCTCACAGAATCCATAGGGAAGACTGACCTTTCAGGCCTCTAGCCCTCTGTCTCGTGGAGGGTAACTGGTTAACCAGCTGAAGGGTTCAGGAGATATTGTGAGAAAAAAGGAGAGGGAAAGAAAGACCACATGCTCAGTTGGTTTTCTTTCCTTAGAAGACCAGGCTAAAGTCACAGTGGAACTAAAAAAAATGCCTTCAGGTGAGATACACTGTGTTGTGTTTGTCTAGGAGAGCTAGGATGCCATGAACCGGGGAACTTTGGCACTGTCCATGGATGGAGACCACACTGAGGATTGCTGGTAACAAAACCATGGACCTACATAACTTGGTATTACAAGTTGGTATTACAAGTTGGTATTACATTTTTAAGGTCCACTTTCTCTGGATTTCCATGAAATGTATAATCTCATGGCACTAAAATAAATCGTTAAATAAAAATTTTAAAAAACCTTACACTGAAAAATTATAATTAAGTAATAAGACAATTAGCTGCAGTAATATACAGAGCCCTTCTACCTTCGGCTATCCGTCAGCGCAGAGCCCTTTCAAATCACTTATACAATAAGTCAGCTTCTCTGCCCACCAAAAAGCAGAAACAAAACCCCCAAAACACTCTCTTGCAGTATGAAGTGAAGTGCATAGTGACTCACATTGCACCACAGGAGGAGAGAAAGCAAATTCCAAAGTCACGGGCTTTTCATCAAAAGCTGGGACCTTCCAGGTAAACAAGGTAGCATCATTTGGGATGCAGCAGCTCCCCTTCATTTGCTGCTTGTTGAGAGAAAACATTCCATTTTCCTGATCATTTACTAGACCAACTCCACTTCAGGCAATGCCTGTGTGTGTTTTTTCATGTGGGGGCAGTGGGGCATGGCAGGTAATGGTTTACAGGTGGTTCTATTTACCTCTGCAACTCAAGCTCTGAGATCAGGAATAAATCTTTCTCCAGTGAACATAAGCAGCTATTTCAGAGTTATTTTCTGCTGTATGCCTCAAAGTGTAGCGGGCAGGTCATTTTTCAATTTGTTTCAATTCAGTTGGCAGGGCTAAATGAAATGTGGTTGATGGTTTCAGCCTCCCTTTCTGGTGGCGTTCCAAAATCCTACGACGGGATGTGACGGGTAGTCCTCATGCAGAGGAACGGCAGTGATTAAGGCAGCATATTGTCTGAATTTCCTGTTACCTTCTAGGCAGGTAAAACTGAACATGTAGATGGCACAAAGTGTAGAAAAGCCCAGGCTTTGGTGCTTGCACTGTGTTTGTCTGGCTGTCTGCTGTAATAGTCTCTTGGCTTTTGTGAAAACAAGTATTTTCTCAATTTGTCATTTTCTCTTATGAGCTGTGAAAACATGAAAAATTAAGATAAACATCAGAGGGCAAAACAAATTCTCTTTGCATGTTGCAGCACAAAGTAAACTGAAAAATGGAGCTGCCAGACTCAGAGGCACTTCGGTTCATGCGACTTGGTTGCTGCAGCACTGACCATCTCATGCTTCACTTCCCCATACACCAAAAAACTGCAAGCTCAGGCAGCCACCCCGGCTGCCATATGGCGTTAGCGCTCGTGTGCTGCAAGAGCGATTTTCGGCATGAAGGTTTACAGTGGGATCTATATTACTCTTTGCTTCCCTGTACAGAAATGTGTAAGAAGTCAGTCAATCTATCAAAGCTCCCTTCAGGCAAAAAGCAAAGCATTTCACTGACATTTACATATTAGCACATAACAGAGTGTGGGCAGGAGCTCGACTGGCTCCTTGGTAGTGTGGGATGGTGGTTTGGTCTCCCATGTCCCCAGGATGGCCACAGCTCTTGTCTCCCTCTCCCCAGCTTTTCTCCAGGATACACTACCTGGATTACAGCTATCTTTCAAAGCCTCTTTATTTCTCTAGGTTTTGTTTTTTTTAAAAATTTTCCTGGGCTTCTCAGTTGGGTTGGCTCCTTAGAACAACTTACTCTGATCCATTTTTCAGCCAATAGACCAGTACTGCTGCCATCCTAGATTTTTACCCATTTTTCCTACTAAAGCTTCCCTTGTTCAGGACAGCGACTCATTGCTGATCTTGCATCCTCAGTATGGAAACTCGTGCTTTCCACACTGAGAAAAGGGAAGGTCTTTGCCCTTTTCTCATCCCAGATGTCCCTCACCCCATCTCCCAGGAAGGTAGGTGACATAAGTATTTAGTTTGAATTATCACTTTGTTCTTCTCATTGCAGTATCTAATCTCCTTCCAGAAATACACAAAGCAAAGTGACTGGCACCTGTCACATCTCCACACTTTCCTCCTCTACCCTGGGGAAGAAGAGTGTGCAAAGGAGTATCTTGGCTTTGAGCCTGTTTATTTTAAGCTTGATTTTCTTAACACAGAGCTTATGCATGTCATTTCCTCACCCCAGACACTACCTGACCATCTGCTCACTTTCAATCTAACTTGACAGAGGGACAATGGTCTTGAAGACAAGGTGCTATGACGAGGGCCAGGCAGAAGAAAGAGAGAGAGGAGTGTCTCTCATCTCTCATCTCAGGGAGAATCTGCAGCACGATTTTGTCCCTGTTCGGATGGAGGGACCTTGGCTCCAGGACACCAACTGCTGGTAAAGAAGATTTCATAGATCACCTTACTGAGGGCTGTGATAGCCCTTATTCCTAGGTAAACCCTGTCTACAGTTTGCCGCTCAGATGGGTTCTTTCTTTGCTGCCACAGACTGCCTCAGTTGGGTCACTGTCTGTGGTCTTCATCCTGGTCCTCTAGCCCATCTGGTGGGTACATGGGCCTCCTCAAGGAGCAGGTCGAGGCACAGAGACAGGGAAGCTGATGAGCAATTCCATGGGAAGGCATTTCAGGGATGATGGTGGCAAGCCATGCCATAGCCTTCTGTGTGACAGATAGCGTGCGGGGGTTCACACCAGGGATGCTGCATTGCTATGGGCAAGCCAAGAGGCCTGAGTTACTGAGACCAGGTCACTGAGGCCAGGTCACTGCTGCGTAAAGTTGATTGCTAATGAAAGGGCAGGGTGCTGCTCCTAAGCAGCAGAGCTGGACAGAGCTGGACACGGACAGCAAACACGAGAGAAGTGCTACAGCTAAGGCTGATGCCACGAGATGTACCTTCAGACCTGTGTGTGGACAGATCTCTTTCAAAATACTGCCCTATGCTTGTCACCTCCATCCTGCTTTGATCTCAGAGAAGATGAATCCAATTGCATTGGCAACCTGTCTCAAGACCTAAGAAATTTGCTTGGGAGACTCAAGACCCAGTTCCAAGCCAATTCTTCCCAACCCTGCGAAACACAAATGTACTGTTTTAAGGGAAAGCTGAGGCATACAGCTAATCGCAGAGCTTTGAGTGCTCTTTCAGAAATGCACCCAAAGACGGATGGTTCATTTGAAGTAAGACTATTTGCCACCACCATGTCCTTTGTTTCTGGGCAGCCCTCAAACCAAAAGGGCTGCAGTGGTAAGCAGGTGTCTTACTGTCCTTGTAGGACACGGCATGGGACAACTTTTGCACAGCCAGTGCATAGCACACAGGAGCATCTCTAAGAAGGCCATCAATCAAAGCAACCCACACAACTGACAGCTCCTCCAGCTGCTCTGTTACCAGCCCCAAGCATTTTGACGGCAGGTGGAGGTTGCAGCATTGGGAGCAGTGGGGAGCTGCCTCTGTAACACCCAGCCTTGCCCAGCTGCAGCGAGGAGCAGCTGCGGTTCCTCCCTGGGCTACTGGGGAAGACCTATGGGATGTGACTTAGCTAAATGTTTTCTCTCGAATCTGTTCTCCATTCCGAGCATTACTTCTGTCAGGAAGGATTAATGAAGCATTTCATTTATTAAATGAGAGCATTTGGTTTCAGCGAACTCATCTAGCTGTTTACTATTCTCTTCGATACACATTTGTTTTTGACAAATGTTTCAGTTTTAATCTGTATGTTTGCTATAATCTCTTCTTTTACATCAACATTTTTCAAAGTTAACAGCATTAATAAGCATTTATATACCACATGCTGAACAAAAACACCTGCCCACAAACACTATTTACTTAATTTGCTTAAACCAGGGAGTCATTTATTAGCCTGGCATCCAGCTTTCTAACTTAACACGGTGTTGGCAAAAAGTATTAACTTAAAACTTGTACATAATATATTTGATAGGAGTGAAAATCTGAAACAATTCTGAGCTCTTGAACACACTTATTGTGTTATCTCACATTTTTGGTCATTTATTTTCTGATTTTTTTTTGTCTTTTTTTTTTGCTGTAGAGAACATTGGAGAAGAGAGAAAGAAGGAGGTGTTTATAAAACTTCAGGTGATTTCAAAAAGCACTTAATATGTGGGCCTTTTTTCCCTTGTGATGTTCTTAAGAGCTATTGAAAAGATTGGAAAGTGAATTTATTGGCTACACCAGACTGTGAATACTTACCTATGCTTTATTTAAACAGGTACAGTTTGGTCTGCTAGTGAGAGCAGACTAAGAGGGGGGTTGAGACGATAACTGATTGGCTACCTTTGTACCTACCATTTGGTACTTGTTTTGATTTAGGCTTTCCTTTTTCTTTTATTGTCTTTCAAAATAGACAAGACATACGATGCCCAGGAACTTCAGATGTTTGACATATCTGTCTGGTGTCCAGACCAAAAAATAGGCCTCCCTGAACATAACTTCTCAAGGAAGCAAAGTGTGCTCAGCATATGGATGTGCTGATTTTGAATCCTATATTAAGTATTTAAGAAAAAATATTACATATATATAGAAGGTATATAATTTTAAAAAAGAAAGATAGATGTTTGTACTGTACAGCCAAGATGGTGAGGTGCTGGGAACAGAGGAGGTCATAGAGATGAGCAGCAGTAGAAAGCTGCCTGTGTTATTCAATAAGTGGCACTATCTTGTTCATCTGCAAAATACCATTTATCTCTGACGTTCTGATGGTTTTTGGCCCCAGCCATCAATTTTATATTTCACATTTTTTAAAATGTCAGGAACTAATCGAGGAATCAAGAGCTCAGATCTGCTCCCTCCCAGCAAGACTGCAGTCAATGACGTTAAAGTTTTATCCCTAATATCTTCCTATCACAGGTGCTATTGTTGGATCTATAGATTGGTCAGGCTGTTGTGAATCCTCCCGATCGCTACAGTTTTCCCTTTGGAGCTATGCCTTTCCATAAGGAAGGCATAGGGAGTCCAACCTCAGCTCTCTGAATTACCCTGTTGCCCATTGTTTCACACATAGGCTTCACAGAGAGCACAAAAATACTGCTATTGATACACAGTGAAAAAGGTTTCTGCATTAAAATATCTTTTAACTATGTGTCTCATGTGGTTTGCCTCTCAGAAACAAGGTAGAAAACACTTAGTCTTCTTCCTTTTCGGTAAACGAAAGTGCTAAATGTTTCCCATGAAAATCGGAGTGGCTCTGTACTAGTGTTGTGGTTTTGTTTAGTGAGGAGGGGCCTAAGGTGGCAGCTTCTGTAGGAAACTGCTAGAAGTTGCTCCCCTTTGTTCAGTGCACTCAGCTGGGCCTACGGCAGACCTGCTGCTGGCCAAGGCCGAGCCGATTGGTAGCAGAATGTTCCGTGATAACGCCTCTGCAATAACATATTTAAGAAGGGGAAAACAGAAAAAAAAAGAGAGAAAAGAAGATGTGAAGAAGCTGAGCGGGAGCAGAGGTGCAGAGGGGGAGGTGCAGGCCTCATGGGCCTTGCAGGCCTCAGCCTCTGGCCTCTCGCCAGGCGGCCGACTGGGCCCAATTCAGCCTGGCCTGGCTGCAAGAAGTGGAGAGGAGATGAGGTGGATGATCTCATGTGAAGAGATGTGAAGAGATTCTGAGAGGCGTCTGCCAGCCTGTTGTGACAAACTTTTCTTGTGAGAGAAACAGCTGCAGATGCCAAGGTCAGTGAAGAAGGAGGGGGAGGAGAATGCGGCTCCTGGCCAAGATACCCCTGCAGCCTGTGGTGATGACCATGGTGGAGCAGGTTGTCCCCCTGCAGCCCATGGAGGTCCACGGAGGAGCAGAGATCCACCTGGAGCCCATGAAGGACCCCACACCGGGGCAGGTGGAGGCCTGAAGGAGGCTGTGGCCCATGGAGGGCCCACTGGGGCAGCCGTTCTGGAGAGACTACACTCCGTGGAAGAGATGACCTACGCCGGAGCAGTTTCATGAAGGACTGTGGCGTATGGGTGGGACCCCACACTGGAGCAGGGGAGGAATGTGAGGAGTTCTTCCCCCGACTATGAAGCAGTGGCGTAAAACAACGCATGATGAACTGACCGCAACCCCCATTCCCTCTTCCCCCCTGTGCCGCTTGGGGGGGGAAGCGATAGAGATAATGTTAAGCTCGGGAAAAGGGAGGGGTGGGGAGAAGTTATCTTGTTCTTTGTCTCATTATCCTGCTGTTTCTAGTAATAAATGAATAGTTTTCCCCAAGTCGAGTCTGTTTTGCCCGTGACGGTAACTTTAAGGAGTTTCTCCCTGTCCTTATCTCAAACCTCGAGCCGTTTTTCTTATATTATCTCCCCCTATTCTCTCGGAGGGTGGGGGGAGTGAGAGAGAGACTGTGTAGTCTGGTCCCAATCAGGGCTGAACAACAGTCATGGTAGAAACAGTCAAAAGACAGCTCTTACCCAGAGAGCTGGGCAGCAGAAGGAT
>JAAGAY010007668.1:0-12927 GCA_011801015.1 Ardeotis arabs
AGCCCAGCCCAGGCCCGGGGGGGGCGGGTCGACGCTGCGGCCGCCTCACTCACAGTAGTACGCCACCACGGGCTCGCGCTTGTCCAGCTCCTGCGCGGTTCGCAGATGGTGCTGGATGCTCTTGAACTGCGGCGGCAGCGGGGGAAGCGCCGTGGCCGCCATCGCGCGGGCGACGACGCGAAGCGCTAACAACGGGCGGCCAGCAACGGCTCTCGCTCCCGAGCCTGGCGCCGATCGCTTCCGCTTCCGGCACGGGACGCTGGGGCGCGTGCGCGCTGGGCGGGCTGCCGCCCGGGGCGGTACGGCCGGGAAGAGCGCCCCCTGCTGAGCGGGAGGGGCAGGGGACGGAGAGGGCGACGGGGCTGGAAGTGAAATTCCGTTTCAGGTTGAAAAACCTTCCCCTTGAGCAGCCCTGAGGCTCAGCCGAGGTCTGGGAGGCCCTCGTGCCCCCTGCTCCCAGGCCTCTGCCCTTCTTCCCGCAGCCCCTCGTTGGAGAAGCCTTGTGCAGCCGTGTGCTGGTTAATAGCGCCTCACCGGACTGGGCTGCTTCCCGGCAGCTGTCAGCAAGTCCGCCAAGTACGTCTCGCAGGTTCACCACTTCCCAGATAACTTTTTCTTGGAGGAACCTCCAGGGATTTCAGTTTTTGCTGAGAGAGGATAAGAACAGCAAAAGAAATGGGAACTGTTGAAGCAAAATGGTTTCAAATGGATCTCACAAATTGCAATATAAATTATGTTAGTGTCTGTCATCTCATTCTGACAGCATAGTTAAATGATTTTAAGATTTCTTTTAAGTGACACTGTTGCCAGACTTCCTCCTGGTCTCAAAATGCCTATCTGCAAGGCAAGAGAATGTCAGTGCTCCAGGGCATAATGAACGATGTTGAAGAGAAAACGGAAGGGAGATGATGCCTGAACAGAAGTAAGGAAGACAAGAAAGGAACAGAACAAGGAGTGGTTATAGGACTGGGATGTTGTGGTGGTGTACTAGAAGTTAGCTGTCTCAGAGCAACTATACCTTTGATGTAAAGGCAATCGCATCACTTACTGGGTGTATTTAGCTTGTTTCGTTGAAGATGATGGAGGAAACAATTACAGCTCTTAAGTGAGAACTGAAAGGGGCATGATGTCTGGCTAGAGATAAAACTGACTGTAAATGCATGAGCTGGGGATTTCTTTGAGTGCTATCTGTGAAAATGAGGCAGCTAGAGTATGGTAGAAAACAATGAAAAAGTCAAAGAAGCACTTAAAATGTGGCCCTGATGTAAGCAACAAAAATACTTCCTACTGTCTTCTGGGAGAAAGAACTTCATGTTTGCTATGTAAAGAAATAGAATTGAATCAAAGAATCCCCAAGCGTATTATGTAATTCCTTTCATAATGGCAAAAAGAGCCTTCAGGATCATCTCAAATATTTGCTAAGCATTTCAGCTAAAATCAGTGCAACACTGAGAAACACATGCAGGCATGTTATAAATCTCAGAAGAAATAAGGGTGGAAGAAAGCTGATAAAGAGCAATGTAAATGAGGATAAAAGTAGTGGGAGTTTGGAAGACTAGGAGGAAGAAAAATTTAGAGGCACTTGAGAATACAATGAGTGCCAGGAAAACAAATGTCAAATATAGGAAAGAGAAGTGTTGACAACCATGGGAAAATTATTTCTTTACATGGACATAATATCTCCATCAACGTGTTCCAGAAACTAATCACAGAATCAGTCACAGAAAAACATTTGCTCTAAAAGTCAATAATGCATATTTTGTTTTTAAATGAAAAACTGAAACTGAGGAATTTGTCAATTTTAATTTCACAGGAAATGCAGAAAAAAATTCTGCATTGTATCTGATCTGGAAGAATAACATGTTTTGCTACGTACCAGATTTTGACCACCAAGGGATAGGGCATAGGGGTGGATAATCCAGCTCCTAGAGTGCCGTCCCACCCCGGGATCCACAGGCAGTGCTGTGCCAGTCCTGGCTCTGCAAGGCTCTTGATGGTAACAGGGAAGTCCCCTGAGGGGCTGGGCGTTTTGGCACCCCTCTGACCTCTCTGAAGTGTTTTGAAATCTACAGAAGAACAACAACAAGCAATGGAAGTATTAAGCACCACGGAAAATACTGACAAGATTTTGATGAAGTTATTTTATTATTGTACAAACATCTGATTAAGTGTGATTTTAGAGTTGGTCACCACTATACCTACTACATGGAAGTAAATTATTCTTTTTAGTAGCTATATGTACTGTATTTTATTTATAAATAAGATTTTTTTTACCTGAGATTACAAGTTTAGATTGCTAAGAATAACTCCAGATGGATACCGATATATACAACAAAAAATTAAGCATGTATCGACCAAAGCACGTGGCATATTATGCAAACAAGAAGTTAGCACAGTGATTCTTACTCCACTTGTAATTCTTGCAAATACCAAATAACTGGTTTAATATTCCACAAATTGGATAGCGTGGACTGAACATATATTTAAGACAGCATGTAACTTATTTCTGTAGGGAAAAAATAACACATTAATGTTTTAATATAGTGAATACATTGAAATTTGTCATCTTGTTCTTGATCAGCCTGTTAAAAAAATTACACATCTAGTTGTGATCCACTTTGATTTAAATGGCACAGAAGCAATCAAACCCAAGACAACTAAACCATGCAATTCCATTTATGTAGCGAGGACTACTTTTGTGAGTGAGGATTACAAGGCTCTGATAACTCAACCTTGTTTGAGATTGCTTAACAGACAGCTGGTGCTAAAAGATTTTGTAGTAATTTTTCCGGAATTTTCCAAATATTCCTGAAAGAACCCAACACTGTCACTGGGATCTCAGCTTTTTACACTTCTATGCTGAGTATTGCCTATACCGTGTTTTTTCACGTAAGTTAAACTTAGTTCAAGAAACAAAGATGTTCTTCCCTTCAGTGTTACAGGCCTCAAGCTATGTCCAAAGATGCTGACAGATTCCTTTTGACTTTGCTGGTTCCTGGATTACTGTTAATGTAGTGATGAATCTGAGTCTCTTGTTTCACTGAGACTCAGAACATAAATTGTTTAATTTAATAGCCGTAGAAAATTATGAAACAAGAAGAGGACGAAACCTTCAATTATTTTTTTTTCCTAGAAATTGAGGCTATTTGAAAAACAAATGGAAAATACCTAATTGTTATGATTGCTATTTGTACATCTGTTATACAGGAAACTACTTCCTCTTTTCTTTTCAATTCTGAAATCTGTGGGGTTTATTTTTTCCATAACCTCACTTCAGCACAAGGAATGAAATAACTTCTGAATTTAAGATGTCTACTAGTCCTTAAGAAGAAACTGTCACACATGAAAACTTCTGATACCTATATAAAGTTCAAGACCTAACCTATCCAAATACACTTGTTGCATGGAATATTTTTAGTATGCAGACTTCTTTTTAAATGTTATTCTAGCAACTTTAGTTTAGTTTAGTTATTTTCAGAGCAATAAGAAGTTAAATGTGAGACACACAGCAAAAAATTCTGTGATCCCAATTCTGCAGTCACACAGAAGCAGCACTCACTGAGATCAAGGTGTGACTGTACCCAGAAAAGGTTTTTCTCTGAGATTTTCTTTTGACACTTTGAAGGCTCTTATGCGAAACTAAGTCATGAAAGTCCTTTTACGCCTTCAAAATGTGGTTATAAAAGATCAGTAAAAGTCTCCTCCATCATAAGCCAAAACATAATGAGGGCAAGGCATTCCAGTCAGCACAAAGAATACCATGCTAGTCTTTCGCTTTTAAAAGGAGATTCACAGCTAGCAGATGACACTAGCTGGATGGCTGCACAGTAAGATGATACCGATGGGTATATTGTCACTGCAGCCTAACCAGGAGTCTCTGTATCTGCAGAGATGCAAGTTGGAACAGTGACACTGCCTGGGAAAGTGTTTGATCACCTTTTGGTACCCAGAGACAATCTATCATTACTGCTTAATTCTCAAGCCATGTAAGAAATTTTGAATAGTTTTTCCTGCAAGGTCAATAACCTTATTAGGTCAAATTGCATGTGTTCAGAAAAGCTGTGAATAAAAATACATTTATAAATAACCTCCTTGTCGCACACAGATACTCTTCTGGAGGCAAAACTATTTTATGTGACAGGTCATGAAAACATGTTACTCTTGTAAATCTTACTGCCTTTGGTCTTACATGGAAACAAAGATTATTCATGTAATGTGGTGGTTTTTAGATAAGTAAGTGTCAGATGACTACTCTGCAGCAGTAATCATGAGTGTGGTTCTCTTCTGCAATACTGCACAGAGGACAGGAGATGTTTTTTGTTCTAGCTTGAAATAACATTGTTATAAAATAACATTGTTATAAAACTGCAGGTGGACAAGGTGGTATAAAAGACTAGGACTGACTGACATCACTGAGTTTTTAAGAAACCTTCTTCTACGTGAGATCTCAAAAATTTTGGCAACACGCAATCATTTCCAACTTGTAACCACAGTAAATGTCTACATTGCAATAAGAAAAATTGTCTTTTCAGAGTGCTCTGGCACCATGCACTGGGTAATATTAAACTTTTTTTTTAAGTGCTCCCACATCACACATGTAGATTGCATTCACTTTGAAACTGGAGAGCTGAATCTGAAGCCAAAAAGCCACAGCTTCAAGGATAATCCTTAAGAAAACAGAGAAGATACAAAAAACCTGCTATAGAATGACTTTTGGAGGCTATCTTCCTATTTGATGCTCTTACACACAGCCTAAAGGTGAAAAATGCTCTGGGTACCAGTACAATCACCAGCTGTAACGCCCAAAATACCTAAAATGGGCAGAAACATCGTTGTCAGATCATTTGCAAGTGCATTGGGACAGCTGAAACGCGCAAATATTGGAACATTTTGCAAGTCTGTTTCTGTATATATCAAATGTATAAATACTTAGATGACAATAAAGGTAAAAATCACTGTTGAGTTTTAATTTGGAAAGTTCAGTTGATTTCTGAAATGTGAGGGTTGTTGTTATGAGGGATAGAAAGCACAGCTCTGTATTTAGTCACAGATGAAAGGTTATTAAAATATTCATGAAAAAGCTAAAAGATAATTAGCCAAATCAGTTACTATTTCTTATATGGAACAATTATGTTTAATTTTTGCAGTTTATTTTCTTAATGTTAGATTTCTACAATAAAAAAAAAAAGTCCTGAACTGCTTGTAACAGAAGAGATTAACCTCCCTCTTGTCTGGGTCACAGCTCAAATGCAAGGCCACATTTCCATAGGCAGCAAAGCCCAAAACGCTGAGGAAAAACATACCAACTGATCCAAAGAAAGGAGTGTAGAATTGGCCAGTTACTGTTGGTGGCCTGAGCTGCAAATCCCAGGGTTGTTCAACATGAAAACAAAAATGAACAGCATTATTGTTGGAGGCCTACTTGCTCTTTTTCATTATCCAAAATATTTATTTTATTCTGCTTGTTTTAAAAGGAGTGAGTTCACCTATGAAGGCTGCAGTAGCCTTCCAACAAAATAATGGCTTAGAACACTTTATATTGCTCCATCCATTTGTCTAGCACTTACCAGTTAGTTTGTTTCACTGCCTGTTGCAGAATGCACCAAGCAGAGCCAGACGCTTCGACTGAAGGTCTGTTCGTTTTGCTGATGTATTGACTTACGTGGTGTCAGGTGATGGCAAAATAAGGACCACCGTCCCGTCATTAGACCTGCCGATACGTGTTCTTGCAAATTAAATTCCGGCTTCCCCGAAGGGGTACTTCTAGCACCCAGGCAGGCTTGTTTCGGTGAGCATTGGGTCCCGCCTAGGAATTCCTGCTGCTGGGCGGGCTGGTGAAGGCAGGAGGACATCGGGGGGAAGGGGGGAACATGGGGTAGCTCCCCCCTGGTTTAGGGCCAGATTCCTTGCTCCCAGCTCCATCCCCGGGTCCCCCCTGCATGTTCACACACCTCTCCTCTGGCTGGGGGACGTGTGCGGGGCAGGACTTGCCCCACACTCTGCCCCCAGCCCTCAGGCCGGCAGCGGGCCAACACTGGTGGGGCTGGGACCCCATGAATGGCAGCATCCTGTGCTGCTAACAGGTTCCATTTACCTGGAGTTTAATAACGTATTTTTAACTAAGTCCAAGAAAAAGTCAGGATGCAACCAAACTCAGAAGTATAGGTCCATGTCCTGGTTTTGACTGGAATGGAGTTCATTTTCCTCTCAGTAGCCAATGTGTTTTGGATTTTGTATGTGAAGAATGTTGATAAACATACTGATGTTATGCGTTGTTACTAAAGAGACCAAGGATGCTGTCTGGCCTTCCAGGTCTCGCTAATATGCAGGTGCAGAAAGCTAAGAGCGATAGAGCCAAAACAGTTGACCCAAACTGGCCAGAGAGAGTATTCCACGCCATAAACGTCACGCTCAGTATATAAGATGATATAGCTCGGGATGGGCTATATCAATCATTGGGACGTCGGGTGGTGAAAAATTGTGCATTGCTCATTTTTTATATTTTAGTATCCTTATATTTTGTTATTATTGTCATTTTCCTTTGCTATTCTAGTAAGCTCTTCATCTCAACCCACAAAATTTCCTTTCTTCCTGATTCTCTCCCCCATCCCGTTGGGGAGTGGGAGGAAGGGAGAGCAACTGCATGGTGACCAGGGCTAAACCACAACAGTCCAAGATTCTGGATTCAAAGAAATAACAGCAATTGAATTAAAATAAATAATATTAACCACCCCAATATTGCTACAAGTAACTTAATGGCAATAATTGCTATTAATAATTTGCTCGCCTACTCCATATGTACAGTTGAGGGAACTCCAGAAGATCTATGCATGCGAGCTCATGCATCCACCGGACGCTCCTGCTGATAAACAGCTGCAGGGACATACCTCAACATGTTTCTTTCAACCTAGTGGGAATTTTATGAGAAGGTGGAGAGAGGAAGGATGGAGATGGGAAACTGGAGGAGAGGAAGAGGTGGCTTCTCATTCAGTTGCTGGTGCACAGTAGCTTGTTCAGCATTCTGAAGAGGATGCACAGGAAGGTGAAATTCAGCCACAAAATCCAAGAGAGACTGACTCTTTTGCTTCTAAATGCATGAGAGAGCCTCCCTTGTAATTGGTTGCAGTGTGACTTCAAGCTGGTGTAACAAAAAGTGTTGCTCGCTCCGTGCTCATAGGCACGGAAGCATAGGCAGGAGGAGAGAAGAGATGGCAATTGGGGTTAATTTTTATGTGTGGGTTTGTCTGCTGTGGCTCTAAAAGGCACCACAATTATTATATTAATGGCACAATTAGGATAACTGTTGTAAGGCATCAGAACACCCTTTGTAAGGGGAACCTGCCCTGCATCTGCTGAAGTAGCCAGATTACGAAGAAGATGAAAAGCGCTTTGATAGTTGTGTGCTATTTACTACAGCTCCATTTTCAGGCAATTAATTAAATGTCTATTTATCTCCTGGAGGACTGTAAAAGGTGTTCTATTAGCAGCACTGAGACTGGGTTTCTAAACTTTTTTTTAATGCAGTCTGCTGCTCCACTGCATAGAAAGAATGCTGAGGTTTGTATCTCTTGAATGAATTAAAAGCAATAATATCTCACAGTGGTATGCAATCTGCAATAAAATACTGTGGTTCTCAGGGTGTGTGGCTAACCTTCACAAAAGCACAATAATTGTGATTACAGTGAATTGGTTTCCTCCCGCTTATAATACATATGGAGCTTAACTATCATCCAAGATCAATTTTTAATGTTCCCACAGTACTATAAAGTTACTAAATTAGCTCAGCATGCTGGACAGATGTTTAATATCAGTAATATTTTAATCATTTTATTATTTTAAAACCTGAATTGCTATTGAAAACCTACTGTTGAATGTACCTCAAAGAATACTTGTATTGGTATTTCTTACGATCTCTTTAAGCAGAAATCTTTAAAAATGCAATAATGGGAAAAGCTAAAAACTCTGAGTTTCTAAATTGAGATAGATCTTTCAATGCTTTTTGTTACGCTTGGTATATTAGCGGTTACTTTCACATTAATCAATCAACATGAACCCACAATAGTCATTAAGTTTGGTCAGGAAGCATTTGTTTTCTCGATAGATAGAAACAATATTTAAGAACACATTTTAGGTAAAAAGATGCACTATACAAGTGCTACTTTGTATCTTTTTATTGTTAGGTGGGGATTACAGAATTGTTCACTTGACTGGATCGTCTAGTTGAAGACAATCAAATTGTTCTCTGTACGACCAATCAAATTGTTCTCTGTATACTGTATAACATTATGGAAACTTGAGTTTCTGTCCTATGATAAAGATACTAAAATAAGAGTTAGCTGGCAATGCTCTGCTTTAGTTCTGAGAGCACATAAAGAGTACAGCAGCATTGAAATAAAAAATGAATTCTGGAGAGGCTGTCAAATAAACTCGATACAAACCCCATGGGTGTCTGTGCTCAAACCCCACTGAATGTGATTAATGCCCCCACAATAACACTGTTGGTTGCTTTGAAGTGGCTCAATACGTGTCATGTGAGCTGAAGCATGGGGAGCCCATTATCTTCACACTAGGAGGAACTGATAGCAACGTTTTTTCTTTTGTCATGTGTGTTCAATAGTGTGCTTCCTAACAGCACATTAAGAGGATGACTTGGGATGGGAGTAGAGTAAGCTGGCTTTGTGCAGTCCTTTCGAATGCAATCTGCTAAGGCAGCTCAAGCCTTTCCTTGGTACTTTCTTGACAGAAAATCATTATTTGTTTTGCATCTGCAGGAGCGGCTGTCTGTTCTTTGTCCATCATGCACAAATGGGGTGGAAGATGCTGATATCACACTTGTTTCTGAGTGAGTCCTACGCCTGGCTTTCAGCTCAAGGTTGCAACTCAGCAGTGTGCTCTTTAGCCTTTTAATGAGTTGAAGTCCTACTGAATAATCACAGTTAAACAAGTGGAAACTAAGTGTATGCATAAAGCTGCACTTGTGCTTAGAGGGATGAACTGTGTGTTTAAGCACCCAGTTCATTGCTTTATCAGTATCCTTAAATGTAATGGTACCTGTTATCCTTCTGCCATGAAAAAATGGCACCATGAAAATAGCACATAATTAAATAGCACAAAAAAATGAACTGGTATAAGTAAGATAAGGTTGGGTTTTTTTTTCTGCCAAAAGAGAGCGTGCATGCCTAAATCTTGGAGAACAGCCTCTGCTGCCATCTTTCCAGCTTTGCCTAGTACTGGAAGCAGCTGAATTTCCATTCAGAGTTTGCAGAGTTCCCCACGATGAAGCTTAGGCCCAGTGGAGGCCTCCAGTAGCTGCAGATGGGTGCCTCCACTGCAATTCGGATCGGAGGTTTCCTCACCTTCAGCTAGGGCAGGAGGTTTAGGAGGCAGGCAGCTTCCTCAGATCCTGCTGACTGCCTGCTGGTTTATGTTTAGCCTGAGGATGCAAAGTCTGTGAGTTGAGAAGGATGGACTAAATAGAGTCTGGGTTTATTGCACAGGGGTACAGGCTCAGCCATGGCTCTCAGTCTGCGGAGATGTGTGTCATAGATAAAGGTTCTTCATCACTTTTTTTTTTTTAATTAATGCAAAATCTGTTTAATCTAAAAGGCGTATTTTGAAAAATTAAGAAATACGTGTGGTGAGTCACTCTAGCTTTCTTTTCTACAGTCACTGTATCCAGCCATGTGGCTTAACAAGGAGGAATTTCCATTTTCATATTTGTTGCAGCTTTGCCAGGCCTGGGAGGCCACAAACTCCTGCCTGCAGCCAGTGCTCCAAGGACATAGTGCTGCCGGTGGATGCAGCTCAGCTCTGACCACAGAGTGTAGCTACTTCTTCTGTTATCTGGAGTCTTGAAGGGGAAAGGGCTGCATGGCAGACATCTGACATCTTTTCTATTAGTTGGCTGTTTCTTAGAACTTATCCCTGAACAGCCATAGTTGAACTTGGCGTTTCTCTTTAGAACAGATCTGGTTTGCTAGCTTATGCCGTTTGTAACATTGTCTATACAAATCCACAACAATTCTTCTTTTTAGAGTAATTCTTCTCATATCCATTTCTCCCAGGGGATGCATTGGCATTGCCTATGAGATTATTAACTCTCAGCGCTATTTTACTAGTAAAAGAGTCATAGAGGTTTGATGTTAAGATGTCTAACCTTAGAGTTTGAGTCTGGCCTTAGAGATGTAGCCTTAGAAGCTGAACGTTTGTCCTTCTTGGAGGCTTCGCAGCATGGAGTGTTTAATACTCAGGTAGAGAGCCCTTGTCTCCATCTTCTCCTTTCTCCAACTCTTCCCACTCTTCCCAGCTGCTTATTGGGCCCACTTCCAGCTACCCACATAGCAGCAGTAGCAAACTCTGTTATCTGTTCTGAAAACTGAGGATAGGAGAAATTATCTGTTTCTTTATCCTCTTATCCTTTAAATAGAGCCCTTGACTCAAGAAGCTGAAAGGTAATGGAAGCCTCTGCCAAAAAAAAACCTGCCACCAAATTAAGAGAGCCTGTATTCAAGTAACAAGAAAGAAAACGACTTACTTAAGGTTATTGTATGTCTGACTGTCTGGAAGAAGTCACTCTGTACTACAATGCATATTCACTTTCCAGATGTATCTGCTGATCTGATGCATGATACTACAAAAAAATTATCTAAGGTTTGGTTCCTAATGCTCAGCGGTTTAAATTCAAATAGCATTTGTTCCTTGTTTGTTGCCTTGCTTCTTTTTAATGCATGAGTGAAGATCAGGCCTTCAAACATGATCACTTCCAGGGCTGCATTTGAACACAGTTCTCATTTAGTTTGCAAGCATGCATACTTAATTAAAGGCTACTTACTGCAGGTAGTTTTGGTGGCAGATATGCTTGGCTTTTCATGGGACTACATGAAGTCTGTTGTGATGTGCAAATCTGGAATTAGCCCTGGAATCATCAAGCGCCTTGAGCTCCACAAACACGCAAAAGGAGCCTTTTCCCCGGTTAGAAGCAGTTCTTGGTAGAGGGCGTTTGTGAGGTGGAGTTCCTCATTCCGGCATGGGCTGGTGTTGCATCCCTGCCTCTGGGAATTACTGATGGAGTGGATTTGCTTCCTATGTTTCCAAGTTGTTGCAGTCCCTACCCTGTGGTGTTGCACTCCTCAATACGCTCCATCTGCCTGGCTGATTTCAGCCTAGGCGGTTTCTTTCCCACCAAGGAGACTTCCCTGTGGCGCTCGCTCTCTCCTTCACTCTTGGGCTACGTACTGTGTCACAGCTGTGTGATGAAATTGTCTCTAGATCAGAATCTGAAATAACAGCCAAAGAGTCAGATGGATTCTTTTGTTTGAAAAGAGAATGATGAACAGTTTGTACACAGGGATTCGAATTCCGGCTGGTTTATGTCAGATCTTTTCCTGCTCCTTTTTGCCTCTGCAGGAAATTCTATTCATGCTCTTTGAGTATATCCCCTTGTCTTTACACAGACATCTGTTGAATGACTTTAGAAGCATAATCCGACTTTCTTTTTCCTTTGAGCTGGAGACACTCACAGTCTCAAAGCTTATTTCCTTGCTGTTCAGACAAAGACAGACAAGATAAAATCAAGTAATTATAAAAATCAGGAACATAAATTGCCGTTGAATATGTTTCTAATTCCTTAACCTCAGGAATTTCATCTGTCGGACCAAAGGACAAGTACAAATTATTAGGATAGAGGAAATTCTCCTGGAGGGCAGCAGTAGGAGTGGGGATGGTGGTGCGCGACAAAAAGCAAGTTGTCTCACTTTTCTCCATGCAAACTGCAAGAAGTTTATGCCAATAGAAGCCTTTGGAGTGATCTGCTGATATCAATGCAAAAAGACTCAGCTTCGTGATGTCTCAGGTAAATCAGTATTAAAGACATGCTGACTTTAAACTATTTTCCCAATGGGAATCATATTGATGGTTCACATATAAACCCATTTTCAAATGAATTAGTGAAAGGACCATACTCTGAGGTCACAGTATTAAAAACACATATTGGATCCAGCCAATGGGAACCGAAAAGACTAATTCAGTTTGCAGAAATCTGAATGTGGATGGTCTTAGGAAAGTTTGTGTACACTCAGCAAGGTAGAAGGTAGCAGCAGTTGTGATAAATATCCAAGCTGACAGGAGGAAACTTCATCAGTAACATCAGGAACAAGAATCACTTCTAGAGGAGCTCTGTGACAGTTCCCATCAGTCACCTAGTGGTAAAGGTAAAGTCTCTAGCCTGATCATCTCTGAGGACTAGCACTGGCTGGATTTTCTAATAAACTGATCAGCATTATATGAATTGGCAATTTACACAACTGTAACACATTTATAAATTCAAGGAAGTGAGAAGAGGCACAAAGCTCAATCAAGGTGTAACTTTCAAGAAGCAGCAATACTTTTTGTTTGTTAATGTTAGTAAAAGGTTATTTAAGATAAATCACTAATGTCATAGAATTGTAGAATAGTTTGGGTTGGAAGGGACCTTTAAAGGTCATCTAGTCCAACCCCCCTGCAAGGAACAGGGACGTCTCCAACCAGATCAGGTTGCTCAGAGCCCAGTCCAACCTGGCCTTGAATGTTTCCAGGGATGGCGCATCCACCACCTCTCTGGGCAACCTGCTCCAGTGTTCCACCACCCTCACTATAGAAAAATTCTTCCTTATATATAATCTAAATCTACTCTCTTAGTTTAAAACCATTACCCCTTGTCCTATCACAATAGGCCCTGCTAAAATGTTTCTCCCCATCCCTCTTATAAGCTCCCTCTGGAAGGCTGCTATCCTACACTGGACAGCGTGCCATGGGCAGGCTGTGCATTACCGAGCATGTGATGTTTTTTACTTTAGGGGTTTCAGAGGTCAAGCTCTTTCTTCCTTTTCAGCAAGTCTGCCATGCATTCCTTTGCTTTCTTCTTACACCTGTCATAAACCTATAAGGCTT
>JAAGAY010007670.1:0-54876 GCA_011801015.1 Ardeotis arabs
ACAAAGATGTTGAACAGGGCTGGGCCCAACACGGACCCCTGAGGGACGCCACTCGTGACCGGTCTCCACTTGGACATTGAGCCGTTGACCACCACTCTCTGAGTGCGGCCATCCAGCCAGCTCCTTATCCACCGAGTGGTCCATCCATCAAACCCATGCTTCTCCAGTTTAGAGAGAAGGATGTCGTGCGGGACAGTGTCAAAAGCTTTGCACAAGCAAAGCTTTGCACAAGAGATGCTATGTTGCCACTTATCTGCAGTAGGAGCAGCTAGGTTTAAGCAGAGAAGAACAGATTAAACTAGTCATTGATATTTTTGCCTCCCTGGGCTGTTTTCTAGACTGTATAAACCTCTCTCATTTGCTCAGAGGTTCTTCTGACTACAGCAAAGCTGATCTGTTGATAAGCCTGTTACTCCTGAGCTTTGCATATAAGCAGGCAACAGAGGAACCAGAACAACATTCTCCTAAAGAGAAGTTCTACTTCTCACAGAACTGTTGGACAGCAAAGAAGCTGATAACCAAAAGCAACAAGCAGCAAAAGGCAGCTGTTAGAGTGATTTCCTCTCTCCTTCTGCTGTTCCAGTGATTACAGGTGGGAGATAGATTCCACTATGTTGGCCCCAAAGAAACAGGACTAGTTCAGACATTCAGTTCAAAAAAAAATTAACACAAACAATGGGTTTTTTTACATCAAGTTAGGCAGTAAGTTCAGGAGGTTGTTTTGTTTGTTTGTTTTTTTTCCCTCTAGCAAATACCCCTGAAAACAAAAGGCTGGATAACTTTTCTCTACAATTAAATACAACGCAATTCAGTTACACACAAGAATTACTGCTCTGTGCATACACATCTGTGGAAAACATTTATCCACCGGTTAGTGAAGGTGACTTGTAGATACTCCCATTAACAAAATACATGTTACTTGATTATTATTTTGAAAAGCATTATGATCTGAAGTACATTTCTGTTTGCTAGAATAGACATTAAAATATCTATTAAGTAGCAGCAAATAGCATCACCCCTACCTGGAAAGGAAGCTCTCGAAGACTGCTTGGAATCTCTTTTAATTTCTTTAAAGGCACTTTTGATCTATTACCATAATCCACAAAAAAAACCTGGAAAAAGAATAAAGAACACCTGCAGAGATTACACAGCATTAGAAGTGCTTCTTTTAGTGGCAAGGAAAGTGATGACTTAAGTTTAATAATTACAGTACAACACAATCTTATCAAGTAAAATGGAAGCAAATTCAGAGTCTAGAAAACATACAAATGAAGTAATGTAAAAAATAATAGGTCAAATTTTATCATGTCTATTATTTGATCCCTTAGCTTAAACATCCACTGGTAATGCAAATCTTCTAAATCCAGAAAAGGCAAATTTATCTGAAAGGCTCTAAGTCTCTCCCCACAATTAAATCTGTATAACCTTACTACTTAACAGTACTACCTAATAATTGCTTTTAGATAAGCAAATGCTAACATGGATTGGTGACCATTTATAAATGCAAAAGAGAAAGTTATGAGATTAGCACTGTTAGTTACTAGTTTTCCATTACTTTAAACAGATGACAATGCCTTTGTATTTGTGATTTTACAATATTAACTCTATAGCGGTGACATCCAGCTATGTTAAGAAATCAAGAAATACAACAGAAGAATCAGTTGTGCAAAAACCAATCTTACAAAAATTAAAAGAAATCTGTCCTTAACTGCTGAAAAGTATTGGCCTGAAAAATTAATACCGATCTTGAACTGTGGCACTAATTTCCATTACTGATCTCAGCACAAAAAGCCAAAATGTTCTGATTAATTTACTGATGATATAGAACTCTGCAACATAAACACTAATGCAAAAAAAGATCATAGAATCATAGAATGGTTAGAGTTGGAAGGGACCTTCAAAGGCCATCTAGTCCAACCCCCCTGCAAGGAGTAGGGACATCCCCGACTAGATCAGGTTGCTCAGAGCCTCATCCAGCCTGGCCTTGAATGTTTCCAGGGATGGGGCTTCCACCACCTCTCTGGGCAACCTGTTCCAGTGCTCTACAACTCTCATTGTGAAAATTTTTTTCCTAATATCCAATTTAAATCTACCTCCCTCTATTTTAAAACCATTATCCCTAGTCCTATCACAACAGGCCCTACTGAACAGCCTCTCCCCATCTTTCTTGTAGGCCCCCTTGAGGTACTGGAAGACTGCTACCAGGTCTCCCCAGATCGCACTGAATGGACCCGAGAACGCAACACGAACAGGGAAAAACAAATGGTATTAAGTAAAAGATCATATCCTTTGGAACTGCTAACAATTTCTGCTATAAATGCTCCATTATTACTTATAAATTATAATTAGGTGTAAATTACCAAGGAGACAGAACTCAGTATAAAACATCAAGAGGTGGCCCATGCAAAAAGCTATGAAGAGGCAAACGTGGCATGTGCCGCAGAGGAGAAATACTGTGTTGGAAGAGGAATACTAGCATCATTGCAAAAGCAAAGGCAGAACTGTCAGTATGGGAGCATGCCTAATTCTGCTTCAGAAAACTAAGGTCAAAACAAAATAGAGTGAGATGGAGACCAGGTGAACAGAGAGCCAACGTAGCACCTGAGATGAGAAAGAGTGCAGCTTGCTTCAATTAGCAAAATGAAGTCCAGGAAGAAAAAGATAGACTAGAAACTGGAGGGGAGGGGAAAGAGAAGGAAGAGTAGAAAACCTATGTAAACCAGGGGAAGAAATACTGGCAGAAGAACATGCTTAGATGAAACAGCCATGAATGACTGAAAACTGCCAATACAGTGGGGGCAAGAAACTTTACTTTTCAGATAAATCTCAATATATTTACAAAGATGAGGTTGCTGCAAGCAATGCAGCACTGGACTCTGATCAAGGCATTCCTTACCAGGTTTTCAAGGTTACTGGAGTTTTTAGTCTTTATTTTGCTTCACTTTGCTTCAGCACACAAGACACTTTACTGTATCAACAACAGCCTCTCAATTTAATACTAAAATATTCTTGTGTTCTGGAAAAAAAACTAATCCATGTATTCTGGCAACATTCTATTATGGTTTTATTTTAGTTCTAGTTCTACAGATTTCTTTATTGGAATATTTATAGTTATAATGAACATAGCACTTCATAAAACATATAGCATAGCTCCAAGATTGTTAACCCAATTACGTCCTACCAATTCAATGTGACAGAACATATTACTGTACCTCAGCAAAATCTCCACAAACATACAGAATACGAGCTCTGTAGTATCCTCTGTTTTCCAGATGAGTGAATGGTGCCAGACAAACCAACTCTGGATGTGGAGACACTGGCAAATCCATCAGGTTCTGGTAGTTAATTTCAGCAGTTAGAGCCTGGAGCACAGTCCTATTTTTTTCATCTATCCTGTAACCCCAGAAGTGTCCAACTTCTACTATCTGAAAGTATAAAAATTAGACAATATCAGATTTCATGTTATTTTATTCTTCTACATCAAATACAAAACACATCTGAGCATAATACATGAATGCACTCCTACTCCTGGCACACACACGGAAATATTCTCGTACTGCAATAATGCAGTGAAGCATTTCTCTCTCATAATTAGATGTTATTTTAAAATGTTTATTTGCTGTGCAACTGCAATACACTTGTCATCTACATAGACCCCGATAAAAGCATTACTAAAATACAGAAAATTAAGAAAAGACTGCTTCCGTTTTTCTAAACCAAATTAACATGCAGAAAATATAAAGGTATACAGTTGATTAGACAGCTACATACAGATATGCTGCACTTTTCCTATTAATGAAAGAATATCAGTTAGCTACATCGATCAGCAAATCGGCATTGTTACTGTTACAATAAGCCATCCTTTAGGGAACTGAAAATAATATACTACTATTTAAATCAAATTAAATAAAATAAGTTATCTTTTCAAATGGCTTACTGAACTTATATACCATTGCTTATGTTACATCAAATGCTTGTGATTAAAAAAGAATCTTTATTTACAATACAGACGATCATTAAAGCTGATGTATTAAATAGAAGTAGCATAGATAGGTAAGTGACTGGGAAGTGTCTCATCAAATCCACAAACTTTTTTTATCCAAAAGACTTAGCTGAATAAAATGAAGAAAATATTCTTTTCCACACTTAGAAAACACGTCACTACTATCAAGAGCTGTTATAATACCTCAGCCTATAATTTCCACTAGCTTAGTGGTCTGGATTTTTTTCTTATTATTTTTATTTCAGCAGCATATATATAGCTTACTATTACTCAATTTGTTGAGAAGATGATAGTTAACACAAGATTTAAAAATTCTCAGCTTCAGAATTCAGAAATATTTATATATACATATAATTTTCCCCTAACACACCATCTTTTATGCATGCAATATTTTTTCCAAATGAGCATGCAGTACTGTTAATTCATGTCACTTCTCACATCTAGATTCTGAAGAAAATTGCCAGTTAATAATAACCAGGTAAATGACCCAAATACCTACCGATTCTCATTTCTATAGTGTACACAAATACTTTAGCTCTCCCATTAATCCTCTTTACATTTATGCCTACTTCCAGCTAACACCTACTGCCAGCAAATCCCACAAATTTTGTGCAAATAGATGTCAATGTCTGAAATTTATCTGAGACATCTGAGTACTGTTTAACAAAAGAACTACTAAAAACTAGATGAAGAATATTCTCCATACCTCTTACAGACACCTCTGTGCTAAAAACATTTTAAGTACCTATTCTTTTCATTTAAGCTTGTCAGATACTCATCTCCCCAACGTTATCTAAGTACCAATTATTAGGTACGATCTACTTCAGATGTAGGACATTCCTACCTCTGTTATCTTGATGGACAGAAGACAATTTGGGATCATCTTTGACTCGTGTAAAGTACCAAATGAAATTTCCACAGGCTCCACTGTCTGCTTCTGATAGTCCACATTTACTCTAGAAAGTTTATGGGATAAAGATGCTGAATACTTCACTCATAAGTAAAAACTCAAAAGTTAATTTTTTTTTGCATTTATTTGCTTCCTAAGATGTCTCTAGGGCATGTTTATGTACTTAATGACTTTTATTTATAAGTATATTAATTCAATTAGAACCTCAAATGACCACGCAGAACCAAAATACTACAGAGAAACTGTCTGAATTCCGTTATGACCAAACACAGGAAGATACATACCAAGAAGCAACTGTGCCACAAATTTATTAGAAAACCAAAGAATTAAGGTTAAATAGTGAGATTTTTTGCTATTGCATGCCTTCTAAGCATTTTTTAAAAAAATAAATTGAGTAAGCTACAGGGCAATGATAAATACAGTGTATCTTTTTAATATATATATAAAATATTCCTTTTACTTGACAAAAGTAAAATTAGCCTTCCAGCCTAGGAGACTTCTTTCTTGAGTCCCTCAAGAATTAATTTTCACAAAGACTCTAAGTGCTGTTTTGGGCATAGTGAAACCACTAAAATATTTTATTAAAAACTAAGTACAATCAACTGGAAGTGTTCACCTGCACTTTACCCTTTCCAGTTCATTCCTGCCTTGCTATTTTAGATTTCTTATTTTAAAATAATGAAATGGCTGCAGATCAGTCAGGAGCTAGGCAGATTACCATTTTAGCAAGCTGCTTGTATGACCTGAAGCTGAGAATCACAGACAGCGTATAACAGTGAAACCCATGTGCCAGATTTTTGTAGCAAAAGCAGGTGCGGACCAGAGAGACTCACTACATTGCGTTCCTCATCATTATTTTCTGTTATGCCTCCTCACTTTATGTTGCTGTAATTCGCCCCAATTTCTGTTGTTATAGTCCTCTTCCCTCCCTTTCTTTTATGCCCTCAAATGCCACTCCTTATTCACTTTGGTTCTAGCAATCCCCACATTGTCTCTAGCATAAACAGAAATTACTCTGTGTACATCCGTATTTCCATACGCCAAAGGTAAATGGACTAGAACCTTAACAAAAAAAAACCAACAACATAGTGTATACTTGGGAGTTCTCTTAAACAGAAAACATCTTTGACTATAAAAAAAAATTTAAGACAATAATGTTACTTCTAGTCCTGTAAAACCATTCTGCTTATACAAAGTTTATACATCTGGTTTTAGAACCTAACATGTCTTCCTTGGTGACACTTTCAAGGAAATTCTCACCAAATCCTACAAACCTCATTTCAATTTTACACTGCAAAGAAATCAATTTTCTGTTTGCAATACAGTTACCTTAGAAGTTGCACACTTGCAGCTCTCACATCTTGCAGTTTCTTTTCAATATCATCTGGATAATGAACATTCAGCTCAAGAGGAATTTTCAGCTGTGACATCTTGACTGACAGGTACACTGCAGGAAGAATCTTAAAGCTCTCCATTGGGTTACGTGAGAACTCCACAAAAGCCCTGTTCAAAAAACCCACCAAAAAAAATTGCAATAAACACTTGATGAGGAATCAAAACCCCAACAAAAATCCCACAAAAGCCATCATTTCTTCTCCCTCTCTTTATCTCAGCAAGCCAGCAAACAGGAAAAAGTAGGTTCCTCACAGGCTTTGCCTACTGCTCTTATGCAAGTTAAAACTTAAATTATGGTAAAGGTTATAAGAAAACTTTCTGACATTCTCACAAGCACATACCAAATTTACTCAGCATATTTAATACAAATAGAAAGGATGTGTAAATGTATGTGAATAAGAAAAGAATCAAAGATTGGGAAAGGCCTAAGAAGGGCTAACCATGAATTCAACTTTGGAAGGTTGTAGTCCAAAGTTAGCCAGAAGATTAGGCAAAACAGCCAGTCACATGCATTTTGTGGAAAGCCATCTGACTGTGCAAATGAGCTAAATTTAGTGCACAAGTTAGAAATAAATACAGACAGATCAGCTACAGTTAAGGTCCACTATTAGACAAAAGAAGAGACAAAACAAAAGGTGGTCTTCTAGCTCAGCTAGTTTATCTAATGTTATTCCAACCAATGCACATCAAACTTCAAAACCACCTTTCTTACTCTAGTCAATACATTAAAAATAAATTACTGATTCCAAATAGATGAGAAGAAATAAACTCATTTTGTCAGTGCACCATTGACAAAGAAAGAAGTTGATTACTAGATTCATAACTTGAGAACATGAGAAAGGCAGGATATTTAAAGTATTTTATACTTACTTTGATCCTTCATAGGCAATAGATTTTACCTGCCCACATTGTCTGAACAGTGACTGCAACTGTTTATGGTATAGATATCCATAGGGAGGAATATTCCTCAGCTGTTAAAATAAGTTAAATTTGGATACACTCAATTATTTTAATGCATTATTAAGTTCACCTAAATAAATTAGCCTTCCCCTTCACTTGAACTGCAATACTTGATACACAGCTTTTATGAGTTTCCTACCTCTTCACCTAACTATTTTCTCTTCTGTCAATACAAGTCTATTTTTTGAGGCTCACTGTTTTTTAGGTTTGTTTTCTTTAAGCGTAGGTCATGGTTATTTTAGTGTTATATCTAGTTCTGATACACTGAATATTTTCCTAGTTTAGATTGTGTACTGTTTTGCAAAATCAACACAGTCATTTCAAACTTGCACTTATTCAACCCGATAAAAAGTATTTCTAATAGAAGATAAAAAGAAAGCAGAGTGCAATACCTGAGCAACCTCAAAGCAACAAGCATGTATGCCGTGCACTTTCAAGTAAGAGATTACAAAAAAGTAACATTAAAGTTGCAACAACACATTTCATAAACACTCACTAAAAAGTACCCTTGATAGTCCTGTTCTATTTTCAAATATTTTATTAGTTTTATGGATTTTGTTTGCCTGTGCAAGACTAGCAATCAAATGCATAGAGGCAGTTCACCCACACAATGTTATTATAGTGGAAGAAAGTGAGATGGGAGAGAAGACAATTTACCAAGCAAGGATGAGAGTAGGTAGATCAGAGGATCTGTCCTTGCCCAAGACAGAACAAGACTTGAAAATACTGCCCAAACACTACATATTTTTATTACTTGATTCTTTATTGTAATTCAACTTCTTAACGTACCATTACAGTGGTTTTTGGATCTTTGCCAGCAAGGTCTCTCACAGCAATTTCTTCATCACATTTCCCAAAAGTAAAGTAGTTTGGATAGAAAGCACCAGCTATTACAACCTGAAATACAGAAAATATTTTGTAAAACGCAGAAGATTATATTAAATTTCTTTAAAAGAGACACACCAGCAACATAAAGAGGTACTGACAGATCTTCATATTAAGACTTTTTCCTATCTATTTCCAGGAATTACTGTCATTTTGGACTAAACATTAACTCATGTAAATCCTTAAAAAGATACTTTCATGAATAGCATTCAACTTCCGGAAAAATTTTAAAGTATTTTAATATTTTTGTATGCAGACCTCCTCCATGAAAACTGTAATTGTTAGTCGTAATTTCAAGAGGAGCCTCAATTTTTAAAAAATTCACATAAAACAGCTACATGAAACTTGTTCAGTTTTCATGTTACATCTTACAGTATTTAACAATTCAGCTCTGAAGAGTTCATTGCTTACACAGTTAAATCAGATCCTACTGAAGCAATAAATAGGTCTGGAAATAAAATCACTACTAATCAGTCCAAATAAGACAAGAAATTCAATTGGAAATGTAACAAAGTTACAATAGCTGAAAGACATCTAATTTTTTTCTCCCCGCCCCAATACCTAACCAAGCCAGTGGTTGTCCAAATAGAGCACTCAAAACAAGTGAAAACATTATTTTCAAAACTGTTAGTTCTTAGCCTTCCAACACAAACCATCCTCCTTTAAAGTATTTTTATGACTTTAACAAAGATCAGTCTAGGTACACACTTTAATTCGTCTCAGTATGACTTGGTTTTACTTTGATGAACTTTCAGAAGTGAAGGGAAGGCCAGAGGACCAACTTAGTGTGAACCATTGAAAGTAACATTAGTTGTCCTTCTAAGTTGTAAAAAATAATTCCTTTTTCCAGCTGCAATCTCAAAATCTGCTGAGAATTTTAAAACACAGGTATAATACTAGTTCATGAGTACTAGTATATAAATATCCAGTTATAAATTTTGTAAATAATGGCTCTCCTCTGAACAGTCAATAAAGCATTACCTGCAAAATGAATCGTTGTTTGTAGACACATTCCTGATCCATAGCAGAGGGTTGAGCATTAACACACATGTTAAATGCTCTGACTCGCTTCTTCAGGTTGTGAAATAACTCCGCCACCTGAAATTTGAACTCTGAGTTACACATTAAACAGATCAAAACCATCCACAGAATAAAATAAAAATCTGTTAGTAAAAGTCTAAGTGGACAAACTCCCTTTCCTTTTTAGGTGACACTAGTATGCACTTCACCTAATATACAGCTTAGCATCTTTACTTCAGAAAATAATATCAGTGCTGTGAATCAAGCAGTTTTCTTGACATCTCTTTACAAAAAGAAGTTTGTACTCACAAAACATATTATGCACATATGATACAGAACAAAATTAGAAAAAGAACTGAAATAACCTTTTAGAAGATGATACACTGATTCACCATGTAAATCATTCTGGATTTGTATCTCAAAAGATCAAAAGCACGCTAACACCAACCTGGGCTTCTGTACCCAACTGCAGCAGTGACCACACATGCTGCACCCTCAGTTCAGCAGACAACCATGATGACTAAGTGAGACCCAACTCACGGCCTACAGCAGAACACGCTCTGTTAAGCTTTCAATCCTAAGCATTTCCAAGAAGCTTCCATAAGCAGCCACTGGTCTTCCAACCACACGGTGAATGCCTTTGTTGTCCCAAATGATTTTGGATCAAATGTAGAACAGTACAGTCTGCTCAGTTGCTTCATATCTACATTTTCCTTTCTGCTGCTCGCAATTTTAGGATACTAAAACTCCTGTTATTTTCCTCATAGGACAACTACCATAATCAGAAACCAGTCTGTGCAGGTGCCTCACTTCTGCAAATCCACTTCCACATAAGAAATTATAAAATTAGTATCTGAAAGTGTGGCAAGTGAAAAACCTCAAATCTTGTTAGTGTTAGTGTGGGTGTCCATTCTAAACTCCTGACCTACTATGTCATGCACAAGCTTTTCTTGAATTATCTGAAATCGAGCCAAGAGAACATCAGCCACCCAGGAGGCTGTAAGACTTGATCCTTCATCTCTCCAGTTTTACACAATTGGCTTTTTTCTCATCTCTTTTTCCTTGATATCAGACATGCAAGCTAAAAAACTATTGGTATTTCTTATCCAGATGGTTACTTATTATGAAAAGCTAGGTTTTCTTCCTGTGCTCTTTGAACACAGGCCTTACATTGCTCATGCCAAAGGTATGACTCACTGGAATAACGGGCAAAGCCATACTCTTTCTCCCAACCACAGTTATTCAGGCATTTTTCTCTTTTCCCCTCTCGGCATAACACATTAGGCTTGAAGCTCTTTGTGATGCAGTTTTCATTAATTGCTGCAGTAATGTTAGCAACAAAGCCCCACAAATTTCCAAATCCAGTCCTGATTATATAACTGTATTTGCTTAAAATTATCCTAACGATAAGACAAAAGTTAAGTAACCACAGACAGCAGTCACACCACCACCATTGTATTCAAGGGACCTATAGAATTAGCAAGGAATGCTGGAGGTCTCAAAAAATGTTAAAATATGTTAAACAGTTAATAATTCAGCACCACTTTGTTTATCCTAACAAAAGCAAAATTGCTTCCCTCTAAAAGCTAGCCAGTCTGTGACTGTTCCAAAACCCACTTCTGAGCTAAGATAATACTGCATACGCCACTCCTACAAACTCAACACAGAGCCACCTCTCCATAGTGTCCATTGTGGCAGTTAACAAGCTACCCCCAGCTGGGGGCTGGACTAGATGACCTTTCAAGGTCCCTTCCAACCCTAACCATTCTATGATTCTATGATACTCTAAGAGTTCGTCCCCTCCAGATAGGGGTACTTGGCCTTATTAACATATAAAGATTATCTGAAGTCTACTCTTCACAATAATGCACACTTGGCTTTGTTAACATCACAATTATTTTCCTCACCTCTCTCCTTTCTTTGAGACAATAAATAAATGGGGTCTCTGCAACCACCTGAGAGAAATGAGAGGAGCAGAAGGGGAAATGCTGCCAGAGTGTTTGCTCACTATGACCACAGTCAATAAAGCTTCTGTCTGATCTGTCTTAAAGGGCCACAAAGATAAGAGGGCTGGAGCCCTTCTCCTATGAGGACAGGCTGAGAGAGTTGGGGCTGTTCAGCCTGGAGAAGAGGAGGCTCCAGGAAGACCTTACAGAGGTCATCCAGTACCTCAAGGGGGCCTACAGAAAAGATGGGGAGAGACTGTTCAGTAGGGCCTGTTGTGACAGGACTAGGGGTAATGGTTTTAAAAGAGAGGAAGGTAGATTTAGATTGGATATTAGGAAAAAATTTTTTACAATGTGAGTTGTAGAACACTGGCACAGGTTGCCCAGAGAGATGGTGGATGCCCCATCCCTGGAAACATTCAAGGCCAGGTTGGATGAGGCTCTGAGCAACCTGATCTAGTTGGAGATGTCTCTGCTCCTTGCAGGGGGGTTGGACTAGATGGGCTTTAAAAGGTCCCTTCCAACCCAAACCATTCTATGGTTCTATGAAATTGTACTTTAAGTCCCGATATTCTCCCACAACTTTAAATAGATCCTCCTACAAAGAAACAAAACCTAAAAATTCACAGTTTAAAGAAAAATGTACATCTATATGTATTGATAAATACATAACAATACAGTAGGGTTATCCAAGACCTTAACATTTGTAGAAAATAAGGACAGTTAAGTCCTTCTGCTTATAAAAATTATTATTTATTTCATCTTACCTCTCTGACTTTCTTGATATGAATACAATTTGATCGTCCCCACTCAAGCTCTTCCTGGACAAGAAAGTGAAAAATGCAAATGTAAAAATTGTTAGAAACTTGTTTTTTCCTACTGCTAGTAAGCTTTTTCTCATATTATTCTGTGTAGCCACAAATAATAGTTATATACGGTGATGAAAGAACTTGATCTCATTTCAGGCTTTCTTTGCATCCACATCAATTGACTATTATGACATGTATGAAAATATAAGAATTATATATTTGACTAATAAACTATACATTGGCCATCACCAGTGCAGCTGTGGACCATCTAAATTTTTCATATAAACCCACAAGTCCAACTCTTCTGTGTTGCTACTAGAGAATCTACTTTAAGATGGACACTTCTTTGAAAAAAACAGAAGTTATTTATCTGGATGCGTAACTTTATCAGACAGACTCTGGTCATCTTTACTCGTGTAACTCAGTTTATCTTATGCACTGGTGTTCATAAAACATATTATAGTCTGAAAGAAGCAGAGAAACAAAAAAGATTTTAACCTATACACACAAAAGAAAGACTGGAGGCAGTTATTGAGTGTATGCTACTGGTTTTTGTGACTGATGCACACAAAGGTGTTCCACCTTTCAGCAGTTTCTTTTTTTTCTGGATGGAGGTTTGTGTGTTTCTTTAAAAAAAAAAAAAAAAGACACTTACACATATTAACAATATTAATTTCAATTACAGCTCAATTTCCCTTTTCAGCTTGGATGTCAAACCGTTTGCCCACTATTGATCCATCTCTGAAAGGGACTACATAAGGGATTGCTTACAAATACTCAGCACTGGATTCAAAGACTCATTCTCTTAACGCCTATGCTTCTATTTACTCATGGAAAATTGTGACTATTATAAGGAGGATTGCTAGCAAAAATTCTTTACTAAGAATACAAAATACTCCAGCACCAAAGTCATCAACCTCAACAGAAAAAAAGAAAAAGTTTAACTAACCTTGGGATGTCTCAGCTCCCCTTTTTGTCTGCAGGCCTGCCATGTCTAAGAAAGAAGCGATTTAGTATTCACACACAAACTGTAGTGCTTTAGTAATAATTATTACAAATACTAATATGACACTTAAAACTATCAAGTTGTTTCTATACCTATAATGAAGATAATTTTTTAAACATCAGTTTATAAATCAGAGATGCCCTTGGGCTAACAAAGGCCACAAATATTTAAGCACAAGAGAGCATAAGGAAACCTGAATCGCAGTAATTTAGGTTGGGGGAGAATTCTTCAGATCAATTGTTCCAACATCCCACACAGCAGGGCCAACTTAGATCAGGTTTTTGAGGATCTTTTCTATAAAACCCTGAGTAATGTCGATTGACCTCATGGGTGAACGTGATCTGAGCAGGAGACTGGACTACAGACCTCCTGAAGTCCTTTCCAGGCTTAGTTATTCAATGATTCTAGTCTAATATGATGCTTGCTTGATTGGTTCCTAAGCAGATATAAATACTTCTCACTCTTATAAACAGTCTTACTCTATTTTGTTGAGAGTGGGCAAGAACTCTGGGTCTTCCTTTGCTCATATGTGAGCACACAAATGGTGTGGCTGCAAAACGTGGTTCTAAGAATGTGTAACTGGAGGGCTGAAAGAGTGGCAGGGTTACAACTGTTGTACCACAACATGCTAAAGAACAGAATTGCTGTAGGAAGACAACTATTCTGCCTTCAAGTCAGCTTTGAGGTCATAGCACGCAATGCTGCGTCTACAGACTGAAAAGGAGTTTAAGCGCTACTGGAGGAACTGTAATGACACATCCTGCCTCAAACTTGCCATCAGCTCCCGCAACTAAACTTGAAAAACAGCATTCAGGTCACTGAATTTCTGGACATATCTTAGAGATTCTGGATCTTGGTACATTTGAAAAGCAGATCAAGTATGTTATGTTCCAAGGCTTTAAAGGAGGAAGTCTGTCCTGATTTGTTTTAGGAGAGGTACAATAGCCGCCTGATAACACACCAACGTACAACAGGCTATCCACCTAGTTTTCTGAGAGGAGATGGACTGAGTATTAAAGCACATGCAAACATTAATAAATAAAGAGAACAACTTGGATGCTTTGATTTGATGCTGTAATAAAGCAGGTTACTTTCAGAGCCTTTCCTTCCTCGTTGCTTTGCAACAAAATTAAGTGAACTGACTGATTCAGACACAATTCTGACATGAATGCCTCCTAGAAAAGAGAGCTGAAGAGAAATAACATATACAGAATATTCATGAAAATAACTTCATTATTGGGCAGCAAATCTACAACAGATGCCTGCAGAATCAATTTCTTCTAGTTTGACAGCAAGCCACCTCATGGTACAATTTTCCAGCTTACTGTGGACGCTATTAGAATAGTTGAATAGTCAGACTGCATTTCTCTACCTTGATTGAGGCTGTCTGATGTACTGATTTTAAATACTTTTGACATCCACCACTTCCATCTCCAAGCCTTATAAGATGTCAGAAAAAGAAACTCCACTTATTTGACATTTTTTCTTATAAATGCTCTTTTTAAAATCACACCACTTAAACCAGGCTGATTAGCCTTTACTTCCCTGGATTCTTCTCTTTCTACTACCAAAGCTTTTGACCTTTTCCAATTCACTGAAACTCCTCCATAAGTAAGGCCTTAAAGAAAGACATGCTAATGATTTACAGAACTTCAGCCTACCCTGAAAAAATCAAATCTGAATCAGGGAGTCTGAAAACAATTCTTTCCCTGTTCTTTTCCGATACTCATTCAAAACATAAAGCTTTCACATCACTCACACATAGAGATACTACACAGGAAGCCCTGTATGAATGTTTACACTTATTCTCCAGGACAATACACTGGTGTATAGAAATATCAACCTTCAGATTAACAGGACATAAGGGAAATATAGTATACAACAGGGTAAGAAGAATTCAGAAGAGATGATGCTTGAGCCTCAGGAGCAGTGGGTCCATGTGGCATATGTGCCCATGTGTGCTTCAAAAAATTCTGAAACCTTGTGCTGGTTTTGGCAGGGACGGAGTTAGTTTTCCTCTCAGTAGCTGGTGTGGTTTGGATTTCCTATGTGAAGAATGTTGATAAACATCCTGATGATGAGTTGTTGCTAATGAGACCAAGGACACTGTCTGGCTTGCCAGGTCTCATTAATGTGCAGGCACAGGAAGCTGGAAGGGATACAGACAGAATAATTGACCCAAACTGGCCAAAGAGAGTATTGCATGCCATAAACGTCATGTTCAGTACGTAAGTTGGGGTTTCCCAGGGTGGGGAGTGGCTCACTGGCATTACTCCTTCTACCTTGCTGGCTCACTCTTGCTCCTTTGTTCACTGCTCGGTTTTGTTTCTGTGATCGCTCCTCAGGACAGGCTGTATCAGTCATTGGGAGATTGAGTGGTGAGAAATTGTGCATTGTTCATTTTGTATATTTTAGTATCCTTATATTCTATCATTACTGTAATTTTCCTTTGCTATTCTAGCAAACTGTCTTCATCTCAACCCATGAGTTTCCCTTCCTTCCCAATTTCTCTGCCTCATCCCACTGGGGAGGGTGAGCAAGAAACTGTGTGGTGACCAGGGCTAAACCGCAACAACAGAGTATAGAAAAACAAGCCAACTTTCACCAAAGTGGAAAAAGGCTATCATACACAAAACGGAATAAATTAATCATGCAGCTGAAGATTTGGGAGTCTCCAGAAAATTACAGAACATGTCAGACCATCCACAATGTAAAACGTTGGATTTTGAATAGTAAGTTCCTCTAGCAGAAGTCTTTCCTACGCTGCTCCAGCTCCACCTGTAACTGCAGGGATCGGCCTCTGTCCATGGTACTGGGCTGGCCAACAGGCAAGCGTACCGAACGGTCACTTTCGGACAGAGTAAAATATTACAGAGTCAAAGCGATGAAGTCTGGAGAAAGGACACAAACTTATTCTGTGCTAGAATTCATAACCCTAAACTGCCCTCGTTAAAAGGTTGCTACCAACATCACCGCATCTCTGGCACTTTATTTTTGGTCACTGCAACAGAGAGATAAATGCCACAGAAAAGCTGTAATTTTTTCAGCTCTGACTAAAGTGAATTTATGGTAAAACAGAAATTCCTCTGATGATCAGGGGATTGCCTACAAAAAAGCACAGTAGCAGGAAAGCTACAGTCATTTTGGAGAAGATGGAGAGTCATCAGGTTATTAACATTCACAGCCTGAAATAAAACACATCAGTCACTCTTTAAGCTGATACTAACATTAATTTACAAACATTGCAAGCCTACATAGACAACAAGCTGACCTGAAGGAAAACAGTACAGCTAAAAGAGGCAACCTGCCATCATTTGTAGTGTAACTTCTTAGCTAGCAGACTGGAGCAAGTTCACACCACAACAGTTCAGTAATTTTGTATCTATCAGTACTTGCAACAAGAAAATGTCCCTGCGTAAATCTGTTCTTATTGAGCTGAAACGGGACACTGTCCACATGACTTATCTGGTGAAAGGGGAGACTTTTTTGCATAACAAATAAGGAACACTCTGGAAAACCTAGAATACTCTTTCTTACTGGAATTTTATCCTGATTACTGCTAATTGCATGTATTACAGGAGACAAGCTCACCTGTCTAGGTAAATTAATAAATATTTATGGTATTTAGTTTAAGGAAATAAATCATATTTTAATTCAACATCATTTAAATACCTCCAAGGTTGATGAAAAACATTTTGCCCCCCAAAACTCATTCTCCTAAAAGACTTTTAGTTTATTAGGAAGCAGAACTCAGTATGATCTAAGACTTTCCTGAATCACTGAAGGCTGTATGTTTTGCATATCTGTAATTTGAAGACATAGACCTGCAGCAAATACAAATGTCTTGCTGCCCATGACAGGGCTTTTATCATTCCCTCCTAAAAAGGCTCAGACACAATTTGGAAAGAAGTCTTGAAGCAGCACAGATATACACAAAGTATTAAGAACATAGGAAAATAAACCAAGCAGATGTTCAAGAGAAGCAGGAGAAGGCACAGTACCAGTACATATTACAGTTCAGAAGACTTCAATCTTACAACAAGATTTGTAACAGCTGCAGTGGGATTCTCAGTAGCACACAGAGAGCAATATGCTATGTTAGAAACCTGTTCAGCACCTCAAGTTATTAATTCCAGAAACTTCATTCTGCTTACCAGTTAGCCACCACATGTTCTGTTGGAGGCAATGAGACATCAAGTTCATAGTAGCTGGAATGACACAAGTAAACCTTCCCAGACTGGAAAGAATCTGTCTCCCCATGTAAAACAGCTCCTTCATTGAAAGGATCACAGTGGGTCAAGAGAACCTGAGCCTATTCAAAATCTGCTCCTACTTCTAGCAAGCAGAAAACTGAGATAAAAAGCATGCTCTCACTCTCTTTCTCCATCCTTTGTGCTGTTTTCCAGCTGCTTAGTAAAACCAATACCTCAAGAGCCATAGGAGACTGAAGAGCAGGGAATATATAGAGAAACTGAGCCTTGTAACCCATTTTTACCCACTTCTTGCCACCTTACTTCAATGCAAATTTGTGCAGCTCCTTCACAGCGGTAAAAATTAACTCATTAGAACTAGTAAGTGTTATACAGTAGGACACAGCCTTCAAGAAGTATCACTAAGTAGCTACAAGTAATGTGAAGTTTCCAAAACTTCAAAGCACAAATGCTGCACTGATTCTACAAAGGTAAGAAGCTCCATCTTAGTCTATCAGATTTCACTGGAAGATAAGCCGGAAGAAAGACTTACCTTAAATGCATTCACAATTGCAATACAGTCACTTTTGCTATTCTCAGCAAAAAAAAGTTTGTTCCTGGCAATACAAACAAAAAAAAAAATTATGAACAGTATTTTTTTTTTTCAAATATTGAATGTATTATACAGCTCAGAACGCTATACTATTAACACATTCCAGGACTTTAATAAACAAGGTCAATACATTTATTATAATTATTTGTTCTTATTCACGTCTCCTTGCTAAAGGTAAACTGTGTGGGCAGGATAGCAAGGATTATTTATTTTATTATTTTTTAAAAAACATTTTAATAGTCACTGCCAAATTTTCACATCAGAAAGGCAAATCTGGAGAATCAGGTCTTGTACTCAGAAAAGGCTGAGTTAAGTTCTGCGATACTAATCAGGTCACATAGAAAGATATTTCAGTATCTCTGCTGCCCTGGAAAAGCTTCTTTTTGCACTGCTTGCCATTATGACAGAACACGAGACTCATGACATGCAAAATTCTACTGAGTGGTCAACTTAGCCCTCGGCTCTCAAAAGTAGTCAGGGAGCTGTAACACATCCAGGGTATGGTACCTGTATCCATCAACATGCTGTTTGAAAGGTATTGCAAAAAAATTCCGCAAAGAGAGTGCTGCAGCTACAACAAAAACAAATCAAAATTAAAAACTGAAAATCACTTGTTTTTAGGAAAGCGTTTTCACATGTTCTTCTTTCAGTTACCTATAATAAGGCATTCTTCTAAGCACCCGAAGACATGCCCAAGGACTATCAGTTTTCCAAGATGCAGATCCACTGGCAACTGCACCAATACCCTTCCTAAGAAAGTCAGATCACCATCATATGGATTTTCTTCTGTTTGCACGTGAGTTGTAAGTGCTCCCAGCTAAAGAAATTAAGATTTATTCACTTGTAAAAGTTGAAAAAGTAAATATAAGACAAGTTTGTAAGAAAACAAGAGCAGAAGCAAGCAATTATCTCAAAGCAACATCAACTAGTTATCAAAATTGTGATTAAGCTAAAGTTCTTAAACCAATTTTAAAGGTCTAGTATTTTGAAACCAAAGCTTCTACTACATATACGGGATATAAAAGCAAGCTACTGTATAAAAATATAATTTCGTATGCACTTTGGAAAATAGAAAGTTTAATGTAATTAATGTTCTACTCCATACCAACTTTATAACTGAAAAGCAAAATCACCAACTCACTTGTAGAGAAGGGGGTCTTCAGGCTGACCCCTACGTATCATAAGGTGCAAGAGTGTGATTTTGCTACTTATTAATAAATAATTTCACTTACAGAGTTCAAGTTCTCTTACTTCTTTTCTATTCTTTATCACCACAGATGCCAGTTCACAAACAGTTATCATTCCTCCCTGATGAAATCATAATTTTTTTTTTAATGAAGTAACTGCAGAAATTATGCTGAAGACTACAGGAACCAAACAACAGCCAAATGTGAGAAAAGATTCTCCAGACACAGTTCCTATTTCAGGTTGCAATTAAGACTACTACTACCTTAAATACACAGTAAGAAAAACACTTCTACAGTACATTTTTATTACTTTGATTTTAATAACTTCAAAAGAATGCCTACCTCTTTCAGCTGAAGTACGGTACGTTCAATGTCACCTATGCTGGGTGGAGAAAGAGCTGTTGCCAGCAAGGCCTTTGGTCCCCCCATATCAAGCTTTTTTATTTTTAAGACTGTAGTTCCCAATGGACAACGCTGAAGGAAAGACAATGTTATTGTTACTTTCCCCTCATAGGAAGTGTGACAGTCTTTTATATGAAAAAGAAGTTAAGTTTTGCAATTTAGTAAAACCTGAAATTAATTTTGTGTATCTAAGGATATTTTTCTTTTGAATAGATTGCTTATTTCTAATCCACATATATTTTACTGCTATAATGCATCTCCTATGAAGAAAACCATGTGGAATGGTCTTTGTCAATCAAATCAACTTGGAATTCTATTCAGTATTACAGTTATTAGTAATTATTTAAATTGTACACTGTCTTCAGGAAAAGTAAAGCCAAGTTTCTTTTTATTGTCTCTGTTACGATGACATACATTAAAAAAAAATCTCAATGATCCCCAAAAGTCTTACCAGTATCTCAGGTACTGACTTCTCTGGAATAAAGTCTCTCCAGAAGTCCTTGTGTACAAGCCTGTAACAATACCCTTTGGAAACACGTCCAGCACGACCTTTATACAAAAGAATAAAACACTAATTTGTAAATTGCCCAAGTTTCAGGCTGTTCAAAACCCATCCATCTACAAGCCTTCTGGACAGCTGAGCAGCACGTGACAGCTGATGCTGCAGGCTGACCAGTATTTTGCTCTTGCAGCAGAGAGGCCCAGTGGAGACATTCTCTCTACTCTTTCCTACACAAGGATCTGATTAAATCATTTTGCTTTCATAGCAGTAGTAACAAACAAAAGAGTTACTTCAGTATTTCACCTAAATACCTCTTTCACATAACTGCTCTCAAATCAGCATCCATCTTTCTCAGTTGAAAAGACATGATAAATCCTGTGCTAAAATACACTTCCTCAAAACCAGGAAAATGTAAGTCTAAATTTAAATTTAACATAGATAAATATGTCAATGCAAGTTTTAGAATACCCCTAAACTGAAGATTCTATATGCAGAGTAAATATGTTTTGCATTTGTATTTCTTTACACCATAAGTAGACTTTTATTTCCTATTTGACTCTATAGCTAGCAAAGATTTTTTTAAACAAGCACCTTTTAACATACCATGACAAACAGCAAAACATCTTTATGATGTACTATTTATAGGAAACACTGATTCAGAAAGTCTGCCTTCACAAATACAAACATCATTCACTTCAACAAACTAAGGGTACTCCACTCAGAGGGATACTCCACTGGAGAATTACGCTGTATTTTCAAGTCAAATGCATAACAAATCCAAGTCTGCTATACAAAGTATTGGTTGTATATTGGCTGGTTGTCATAATCTACACCGACCCAGAACCAAATGGCAATAAAGCTGTAATTGTGAAGTTCCCATGATATGTAAAAGAGAGGGTATTTTTATATCTAAAGATGTAAGTGTTATTAATTTTTTTAGTATTCTTTTCGATTGAAACTAAAGATTTTTATATTTAAGAGTACTGTCTTACTGGAAGAGCTGATATGAAATCTTATTTAACCTTGTGCTACCAACTGTAGCATTACTGTGGATATTTCAACTGATTTAAGAGTGACAAATAGACATGAAAGTTTATTTTGTTGCTGAAACTCATAAGTAGTTAATAAATACCTAGCAGTCCTTTCTCTCCTTCTTAAAAATGGTCCAGATTAAAAAAATTACTATTAAATAACAAAGAACCCATGAATTTTAGTATTTCTCAATAAAATACAAAACATTCCTCTGGAAAATAAAACATTCAGACATAATTGTTTAATCATATTTTAATATCCTGACATGGTAAGGAATTACGTTTTTGTATAAACTATTCATGACAAATATAATCTGTGTTTTTCACTGTTAATAAAATGAAAAGTAGAATTCTCCATAGAGGTTTGCTTCTAAAATTCCTTTCCATTACCTGTTGTCATCTTACCTTTTCTTTGATTACAGTTTGTTTTAGATGCCCAGCAAAGCCTCAAACTTTGGTAATTAGTTTCCTCATCACAAACCAAAGTTCTAGTTAAGCAGAAATCTATCACTGCAATTAAGAAAAAAAAAAATCTAGTAGTATTACAAAACAATTTATCCTCATGGCAGTGGAAAAAATACTGGTTGACTTTGTGTTATCAGAAAAGGAAAGTTGCAATGATTTGAAAACCAGTAAGGAGAACACTAGATTTACAAACAACCAGACCCAAGATACTCAGAATACTAACAGAACTGCAAATAGATTTTAACGTAATAAACAGATGACAAGCATTAAAAGGCATTCATTTCTGCATTTAGACATTCTGTACCAGAATTTGGTTTATCTGACACAATAATTTCAAAATACAGTCAGAATGGAAATAAAAAGCTTAAGGTAGTTGTGACATGAGGTCCGATTCTGTTTGTTACTGCATTTAAAATTATTCCCCTCCCCCCCCGCCCTCAGTAAGTATTAAAATCAACACCCCACTCAGTAGCTCTAATATTTCCTCGTATATTCAGATTTAAAACTGTTCCCTGTTGTGAAATAAATAATTCGACAACTGTCAAAATTAAACTCTAACAGCAATGTTTTGTAAACCAGTGACATGTTATGGAGATTTAGGCTAGCAGAAGTAAGGAAAACATCACAAATACGGTGTTTATACAACTGAAAGATTTAGATGACTTACCATACTTAACATCAGGAACTGTTACAGAGCTCTCAGCTATGTTTGTAGATAAAATAATCTGAGTTTTGAAGCAAAGAAATGAGCAACAAGTGCATAAAGATGAAATTACTCACATAAATGTTTCTACATTAAATATCCAACTTGCTATGAAGAAACATAACTGTAACGGCAATATAGTATTTCTGCTCTGCGTATTAAAAAAAACAATACAACACAAGAAAACTCGTATTTTCTTTTGCTAAGATCAGAAAAGCATAATAAAGTAGTATAGTATATGACAATACAGAGGAAGCAGACAAATATTTCCTTACACTTTTGTCATAACAAAACACCACACTACTAGCAGAAAACCAAGACACTAACCAAAATGTGGGGCACAAAGCAGGTGTGAGACCTCCAAACTCAGGGACTACTTTGCTATGCAGTGCCACCAGCAGCATACTACTGTCACGCAGATGCAAGAATCGACATGCAGAAACAATTCTGAAGTATAAAAAAGAAGTGTCACACAGTAATTTAAGGATAATTTGCTGTTATTGCACTTCTCTTGAGGTCTAAACACGAGTTAAAGCAACAGCTTGCTAAGAAAGGCAATCAGTTTACATCTTGAAAAAACAAAACTGCTTTGTCCCCACACAATGGTTCAAGTTGGCACAGCTATTAGTAATTTATGTACATTATTATTTGCTATTATTACTATAGCAAAAGGTTTCACACACTTAATAAAGAAGTAATAATTCATCATTATTTACTTTTCTGTAGCCAGGAACTGTAGTCAAGAATACATTACTTTGTTCATCTAATGTCACACGTGAGTGAAGAGGGTACACTTGCCACCTGAAGAAAATATATTAGTGAAGTATTTACTGATGCAAGAATATAAAAATGAATTAAATCTGTGCTAAATCACACTAGGTATTTAGCACTCATCCAGCTGAAGGATTCACGTTCAAGTTCAATTACACTGAAACAAATGTGGTCTAACTCACCTTTTGTTAAACATACTTGAGAGACATGAGTGCATATAGCTTATTTCACTCAAACCTAGGGAAAAAGGAATCAAGAGTTTGTTTTCTTTTTAGTAATCACTAACAATTCTAAAACTAATTCTCATGTCTACTTAAACTCTTAATGGACTTTCATTATTACCTCCTTTTCACCATATAATAGAATAGCAGAAAAGTTAAACAGTAAATGTAATAATGAGTCACCGAAATAGTGAGTCATTAATTTTTCAAGAGTAATTTTACATAATTTTACAGCAATATCAGATATAAAGGCCATCTGCCAGTGTCCCATTGTTGGCCCTTGTTTCAGTTCCTTACAACTCACAATGCTCACTATTAGCTGAATGTCTGGTTTGGGATAAATTTGGTTATTTCAGCCAAAAAAAGCTGTTTCCAAGAGCAGGTTTTCCAAGGAAAAAAAAAAAAAAAAAAAGATTAACTGTTTCTGCCTTAACCATCTTACTTTTGGCAGTTCCAGTGCCCATTTTCTGGGGCATGGATTTCACATCTGCCAGCAAAAATCTTATGATCAAGGGATTTCTGCTGTCTTCCTGAATGCCTCCACAAGCATAAACCTCTCCGAGTAGCCTAGTTTACTTCTTATTGACATTTCAATTCCAAAAGACTCATTTTCAAAAATCTGTCCAACGTTGGGCTTCCCCAGCTGGATAGTAAAAACGAAATTATTCTGTAACTGCAATGTGGGATTGCTGCAATTTTCAGTGAGACTAAAAGCAGTTTGAACACCTGCATGTGAAAGTTCTTGCACTCCTTAGATTACTGTTACTTAACTTCAGAAATGAGAAGGAAGACAAATGGAAGTGAAGGGAGAGAGATATTTTCAAGAAAGATAAGAGAAAATAATAACTCAGATCTGAAATGAGAGGACAGAAGGATATGTGATGGGCTGAAAATCATGTTCAAATTAAGGTAAGCAAGGAAAAAGTGCTATAAAGCAAGAAAACGGGGCAAGAAAAGGAGAAACAAATCCAGTAAGAAACCCACACGGTGATAATACAAGGTTCGCTGGGAAAAGAAAATGCAGGAGAACATGGAGATTAGTCAGCTACTGGAGCCAGAAGGACTGTAACCAGAAAATGAGGGGAAGTGACTACAGGTAAAGAAGATAAAAGAAATTAGGGTTGGGGTGAGGACAGGTAAGTTGGAGGAGGAAGGAAAAAAAAATGGTGGTGGTGGGGCAATCAGAGGGAAATTAAAAAGTTTCAGAGATGTGCGTTGTGTGAGGCTACTGCAAGGGAAAAACAATGTCATTAGAATCGTTAAAAGACAGCTAGAAAGCCTGATTTACATCACAGCTCAAATGAAGTAAGAGTACTTGAGAATACAAATAACTGTCCAGATAATAAACTAATGACTAGCACCATAATGAAGCAATTAACATAGCTCTAAGCAAAACATCTTCCACACTGTAGAGAAAAACATGCAGACTGGGAAATATAAAAACAGTACCACTTTTTAAGATTATTATAATACAGAAAAAAATTATGTCTGTTCAAGGACTAGAACACTTATTCACTTTATGTTTAAAAGCAATTAAAAGAAGCATGATTGGTAGGAGCAGGCTCTGCATAACCAATATTAAGAGTAATTACAAATCAGTCTAGTAATTACTAACTAGATACAGCAGGCAGTATCTGCTGCCCAGTTCTGGAAGTGGCAAGAGTTGATCATAACTCTACAGAACAAAAGGCTGCCACCAGGAGAGACAGATCTCAGAACAAAAAAACCTAACTAGTAACAGAACCTGTCTGGCAAACATACTAGGACAATAATGACAGTGGGGCATGAAGAAGTGCAAAAGAAAATACAAAACAAACAAATATATTGACACGATAAAAGCTTAGGACAGCAACAGCAAAATCTCGTTGAAAGAAAACCCCAAAGCTTTAAGCTATGCAATTCCTGACATCAGCAAGAGCATGTGAAGCACAGAGAAATCAGGTCATTCTCATCTTCTGCAAACGCCTGAAGTGGATGACAACCACTTCAACCTACTGTTGCTTTCATTTAGCTCATCAGCTAGTCTGGCAGAAGCATGTTATATAGTTGAAGGTGTAGCTCAGGGTTGATTCAGTCACAGTCTTGACCTCATTTTCCAATTTGTCCTTTAAAAACTCTAAAGAATTATACATCAACATATATGCTCAAAAAAACATTAAGGTTGCCATGTAAAGCACTCAAACGAAAAATGCCAGAATTAAGATTGGTTGCGCAAACTTAATGGAGCCCACTGGGAAAATATTTATGCACATGTTAAAAAAAAAAAAAAATCACTGTACAGTTCAACATGACACTTTGTGTCACCTAGTACCTAGGGATGGACTAGCTCTGGAATCAAAGGAGAGCTGTGTCCTGAAGGATATTTATCTGTAAAGAATCAGACTCAGTAACATTTAAAAAAAAAATTAAGCACTGAACAAGGCAAGGAATTACAACAGGAAGGGAAAACATGGCATCCTACTGGAGACAGCTGCAGTTGCTCTATGGAAACAGATTCTGCCCCATCACTGAGTTCCACACAGACAGCGGGTAAAAATCACTTAACAGTACTCCCCAGCATGGCACTACTCTTTCTGGCTGCTGATGCCTGCTCAGCTTGAGACGTCAACGGGAGTGTTATTTTGAATGTACAAATGCTACGTAATTGTAAGCACTCAAAAAAACTAGGCATCTCCAATCAGTGTCCTAAATGTGGAGGTTATTTTTACCCAAATCTCTGTCTCAGCTGCCCTCTTGTAAACTGAGGGCTCTCCTCCCCTTTTCTCCAGTTCTATATAAAGACTATTTGTGAAGAAAAAGAGGTATTTCCTAATTCTTTGTTCAAGATCAAACTTAAATATTCAGTTATAAAAAATGCCAAGGTCAAAAACTGAACAGCAATAAAAACAAAACCTAAATACCAGCTCACTCAGAAAGCAATAGCTTTACACGTTTTCATGAATTCACCAAGTGTATTTAAACAAAAAGTTTAATTTTATCAATTGTAGTTATAAGTCATCAGGGATAGCAGCACAGTAAAAAAAAAAATCAAAATCTCAAAGTGAAAGATAAAAAAGATTTGGGAATTGAAAGGGCTGAAGAGTAATTTCACCTTGAAATGAAGACTCAGAGGGCCTGAGGAAGTCTGAAAGCACACAAACACCAATATGAGAGGGCGGATGCAACAGAGGTGGTCTCCCAACTTTATTAGTGGCAAACTGGAATAGGTCCTACATGGACACAATGAACTAATTCCTTCTACCCATTGATTTGATAGAGACTGCAACTCCAAGAAAGGCAGTTCTAATGCCTTTCAGCTGGTGAGGAGCACCCTCCACTGAAAGCTGCATGTGCAGTATATTTTTGTGCTGACGTGCTATGTTTCCAGCCCTAGCACTAGTGTATCCACTGCTAAGCTCAATATAGGAGGGAAAGGACATTCATAAAGATTTTACAGAGAGTTAGGACGTCCTGGTAGGAATAAATCTCACTATGCCCAAGGAAGCAGCTGACTCCAAGGTGACACTCCACTAGAACACGCCAAAGTCTTTTCAATGTTTTCAACTAAACAACTTTCACGTCCATGAAGTAAGAGAATATGTGAAAGCACCAAGTAATAGGTTTGTGATGCTCTGGAAACCTACGCTGCAGCCTAGTTACACAAAAATTATTGTATGCTTTTGTTATGGTAGTCATTCTTACTTGAACCACTTAGTTATATTTTACAGGTAAGATAGGTGGGTAAGATAACCTAGGTTTACCGTTTAAAGATGACTAAAACTATATATAACCAGTTCTCTGATCCCTATATACTATACATCAACTATATACTTATCCTTATATACTATACACCAATCTTATATACTTATACTTATATCCTTATATACTATACACCAACCAATGTATATGGAAAGAAAAAAAGTGAATTTTAACTTTTACTACAAGAATCTAAATAAAACTCAGGGAAGAGACTACACTATAAGTAGATAATAAAATGTCTCTAAAAGAGTCCTAGGAGCTTCATACAATATTTAATAACTAATCTTAAAAAATATATTTTTAAAAAAAAAATCAAGCAACTGAACTTCTGTGGATTAACTGTAGAATTCATTTTATTACTGTAGCTTCATTTCTAAAACATACAAAGTCTTAATTTTTGACTCACTGTTCTTCCAATTACTGCCATATTTAAACAGGCTTGCAAGAAAAATACCCAAATATATCAACTAAGCCCAGTTAAATACATGTCTAGTAAGCCCTTGGAAGAAGCACAAGAAGAAAGCTTGTTAGATGACAAATAAGGAAAATTATTAAGATGTACACTCACCTGGTAAAAATACTAGCACACTTCCACGTTCTGATGCAACACTCAATTTATTTTTCTCCCTAACAAGAATACGCAGTTTTGTTACTTTTACAATCTCAGTCTACCTTATTACCACAAGATATTTTATTTTGAAAGACGAAGCAGAACTGCACATTGTGTAACATGTATTATTTAAAACTTCCTGAAGAAATGGAATTCAAAAAACTATTAGCAACTACACTTTCTGGAAAACACAGTATATATATATATACTGCAACTAGATCATTAGGTTTAGTTTTGTCTTCAAAATTATGTCAAAACAGAAGCATTCTTATTTATCAACAAAATTAATCAAAATTAGGTTACCAAAGATCTTAAAATGAAAAGGTAGTTTACTACTGCAGAATTCCATTCAATTTATTCAGTAAATTTCTCAAGCATATGTAATATTCTTGTACTCTAAAAAGATCACTAGATACCTTTAACAAAAACCTAGCATGCAAGAAAACTAACCATTATCAAGAACTACAGGTCATTACATTAACTGAAGATGTCTCCCTCTAAGTTTATCCATTATGGGTCAAGAAGCTAGAATTAACTTAGTATAATAGAGAACTCATTTTTTAGGTAGTAATCATGCCTGATACAAAATTTTTTCATGCATCTTGACAGTCTCTACCCTCAAACTACATAATGAACAGTTAAGTATAATTTTCAATGGAAGGTTCATAACAATGGATGTTAGCAATAGCCCTTTTGGTATTTGAAAGCTGAAACGCTAATGCATTGAATGGTTGCTTTCACTCCAAGGCATGAAGTTTATTTAAAGAGCACAGGGCACTCAGAAAGACCTACAAGCAGTCTTAGTGTGACTAACTTAAGTAGAAATCTCACAAATATATAAAATAAAGGCAGAGATGCACAGAAAATTAAGTTACCACTAATAACTACAATACTTGGGCTGCTGCTGTTCCTTAATTAGTGTCTCAATTCCTGAAAGAACCACTGATACCAGATCTTGACCTGTATCTTACCTGTTGCTCTTCATCTCCAAGTCATCAAATGACTGAATCAAAGACACTGCTACTTCATACATTTCCCTTACTATCACTGGTTCCTCAATTCTTTGAGAAGGAAGCTGTGTGGAGAAGAAGGTACTGAGGTTAACACAGTGTAACAGGCTAAAAGACTGTAGATCACCTACATGTGTTGATTTGTCAAGCACTTTTCAACTAAAACTGATCCAGCTTCTTCTGGACAAAGAAGTAACTTGTCTGGAGCATTCATTTCCTTCTAAATAGACATTTTCCTTCCAGCATCCTACCATTCTAATGCTAAAGAAATACTTCTGATATTTATCTACTTCAGATAAGCACTAGCCCACACTCCATCCCCTAAAGTTTCCCTTAACATTTGTAGAAGATATTCCTTTATAGCTAGCAGTAATACTTCTTTCTAGCTTTCACTTTGTTTTGTTAAATAAGGTAAGTTTTTGCTGTTCTTCTTTTACAAGAAAGTCTTTTCATTCTTGTGTTCATTGAAATAGTCATAATTTGCTTTTGTTCAAGTTTCAACTGATCTCCTTAAAACCTGTTAAGAATTGCAGATACATAGTCAGTCCCCATCAATTTCCCCAGTATCACAAACTTGAGTACAATTTTGTCAGTCCCAGAGCTTCTTAACTGCATTTTATACCCACTATAGTAATGCTTTTCCAATGAAGTTTGATTAGTCCATGAGAAAGCACAGACAACATTCCAGCACCTTTGAGAAGTAGTACTTTTTGTCTGAATATATGTGATAATCTAAGGAATTATCTTTTCTGGGCTGCTCAAACATAACATTTTTGGTTTTAGTTTATCCCGGCTTAGAGAACTGTCAAATTTGTCTTTTCAATTTTGTTACAGATTGTACCTTTAGTACTCTCTAACATGACAAGGCTGCCACATCACTCCTAATAAAAGGTAACAACATGACAAAACAGCAAGTCCAAAAGCCCAGTCAGAGCTGACTGAGATAATACAACATGATCGGAATAGCTTTTGATGGCAGTTCACTACCTTTCATCTGAACTCTGACTTCAGTTCCAGGGATATGAAGGAGTTTTTACATTTGCAAGCCAAAAATGAGACTCTCCTTTTTTTTTTTGCCTTAGGTAAGAAGTAGAGACACGGCATTTCACAGATCTACTGCAAAAGACTTAACATCTAGACCCCCTAGTTGCTTACATTTTAAAAATCTACTGACAGAATTAACTATACAATTGTTTTGCATTTGATATCTCCAATACTATACTACTGCAATAGCTAAGCATCTACACAACTAGCTTTAAATTTGCCTATGGATACAGCCTTCACGCATTTTTCATCAAAACCTGTGTTTCACTGATTCCCTATGGCTTAGAAGGTGCTGATAGGACAAAACAGCGATCCAGTCAAATATCCAGAACAATGTGCTTACAAAGGTCATTATGCCAGAAGAAAAATAAAATACCTTTTATAAATCTATACTGAAAAATTAAACAGTAGCACCTATAAATGACCCAATACCTGGGCAAGGGTAAGCTCATGCTACACTGAACAGAATTATGATTTGTGTAATCTGATTTTAGAGTTATTAATTTTAAAATGAAGATGAACTTGGAAAAAAAATCTGTTTATCTAAAATGCTAATAATGGGGGTTTTTTTTCACTTCTGTAGTCTTTTAAGTGACTTTTACAGGCAAAAATAAAATATTTAGAACTAAAGCCTGAAGCTTGTACCTCAGACACCTAACTGATTTTTGATTCAGCACAATAAAAGATATGTCCCTGCTTCCATACGGCAGCATTAACTCATTAATTGCCTTAACACTCAGGCTTTACTTTCATTTTCATTAGGACGTTACATAAATCTTAGACCCTTCCATGTTTTAACTATTTTTAAAGTAAAACTGATATTCAGAGAAAATCTCCACACATAGCTCCTTAAGAAAGAAGATGCGAGAACAAACATCAGTGCTTTCCAATTCAGTTGTTTCTTCTTTTTAATACATATTTAAAAAAAAAAAATAAATAAAAAAATAATAAAAGAAAAAAATCAAGAGCACTTAAGTGCTTCTAGGCTGCCCTAAGGTACAAATAACTTCTTGGACAATCATACTCCTTTCCTCCTACTAAACAACCAAATGGCTATAACTAGGACAACACAACATAAATAGATGAAAATGCTCATACACACAGAGAAATAAGAAATATAAAAATGCTTAAGCAGTGAAAGCAGTTCCTTTTTTTCATGATCTCTGAGGTGAAAGGTGTGGCAGCTGACATTCAGCTCAAAGTGCAGCTATGACAAATGCAACGTGACCGAGTAGACTTCTTACTGAATTTCTTGGTTATCTGTTTTGTTATAATTTACCAACAAAAAGCTGCAAAAATCACATATTACATAATGTCCTCCATACTACCATACTAATGTATAAAAACTGACATACTAAATGCTATATGCGTTCAGTTTATTTTTTTGGCTGCATTAAAACTTCAACATTTGACAGTCTTTTATTTTATCTTGCCTGTGTTGACATAACCAATGCCTGTGCTGTGTACAGCATAAGTAATTATCTCTTTCTAGGTTTCCCATAAACTGCTTTTTAATTTCTTTAATTTAGTTTCTGCACAATTGAGGGATGAAAGCTAAATAATAACAGTATGTTCACTTACTGCTACTTTTTAAGTGCATCTCCTGTTTTCTTCACTGTGTTACCCTTACAAGTGTTCTAAATTATCAAATTTGACCAACAATTACTCCCATGCCCGACTTATTTTTAGAGTGGTTGTCACTGTTAAAGCCTGAGTGCATTTATTCTACTTTGCTGTAACCTGTTCTTTTTGCCTCAGACCATAATGCTGAAAGAGCTCAGGCACTCAAGTAAATTCGTACACAGCTGTTATGCAACTATAAAACAAACTCCTATTATAAAACCACAGATACCAGATAAATAATAAACTTAAATGTATCCCTTCATTGTCTGTTATCTATGCAGACACATGCTACACAATAGCACGTCAGGAGCTCTACAAACAAATATACAGTGCAGTTTATAAGCTAAAGATCGACTCAGCAAACAAATCTTCAGCCACTATTACCCTCCTTGGGCAGTAGAGTAGTTCTGCAGTGCAGCCATATCGGCTCCTAAGTGGCCACCAGGGATTTGGTTAATATCTGTTACTCTAACATATTTTCATTACTCAAAATTACGTATTTGTCATGGTGGCCCATGTGGCCATAACAGAAATACATTCAGAACTACCACAGAACAGCTCTGGAAAAAAAAAAAAAAAAAAAAACCAAAAAAAAACCAAAACAAAAAAAAATTAAAAACAGGAAACACGTGAGCCTCAGCTGATAGAAAATCCAATTTGATAACATCAAACTCCTAATCATAAATGCTTCTTTTCTGATGAGGCTCTTAATTTCCTAGCTCTTTCTGCCTTTGATATATAACAGCAACATGAACCAACCCAGAAATATTCCCTGAGTCTGTCAGCTGTATGCAAAGAGATCTATAACCTCTCATACGTTACTTTCTGCATATACTTTTACGTTGTTCATCTTGGATGCAAACCACCAAACAAAATGCCACATACTGTTTAAAATTCCCAGCCCTTTTAATTCCATTTCTACCACATGAAAGAAAAACTAGGCTGCTAGTAAGGAGACTCCTATTTTATCAGCATATATTAACAATTGTCTAGAACTGTAATACAAAATTGGTTATTTGTAATTTTATTACACAGCTTTCAACTGAGTATTCCAATTTCTTTCTTACTATGTGCAAAAAACAAAGTTATATTTCCAGTACCTTGAAATGAACAATGTGCTTCAAATCATCAAGATAATATTCTTCGATTGCATAAAGTCTGCCTTCAACCTTAAATACACAGGCTGGATTCAGACCATTATGAACTGGAAGTGCAAAGTAGTCAGCAAATTCTTTACAGTTGATGGAAGCGGACATCAATATTACCTGTTAAAAAATTGCACAGCAAATGTAAAACATTAATTTTAACACAAAATGCCATGCTACGCTGGAATCTCCACTTATTCTTTATGCTAAAATGGTCTAATTTTGCTTACTACAGGTAAGTATCCTAAGCACATTTAAGACAATCAAAGCTAAATGCTTAAGATTCCTGAAGTAGCATGTGGAGAATGGCAAGCACCATGTTCTAGAATGGCCCTAGATGTCTAGGGTAGACAATGTGAAAAGCTTTTTCCTGTGGTAAAAGTTCCATCTAAAAACATACAGTACTCTTCCTTAAGCTTATGTGGTCCTCAAAAGGAAAAAGCATACACTAAGTGTTTTCAACTCCTGTTCTACTAACCAGTGAGATTAAGTATCAGTGCCTTTAACTCAAAAGATGTGCTTACTCCTGTAGTAGCAGTAACTGCAATTATAACCCAGCCTTAAAAACATTACTATAATGATTTTGAAATATGTCAGATAATTTCTCTCTCGGTTTCTATTAATCTATGCAGCTTAAAACTCTCAAGGATCACGCTAAGCTCCTTGCTCTGTTTGCTGACTGTGCCAATATTCTTAATCTGCATTCACCTAAACAGAAGAACAAAATTACATTTGCTACCTGGTGACATCTTTTCTTACGATTATTATGAAATTAAGAATTTACAACTTTGTTGTTTTCTCCCCAGTTAGAGAGCACGATATGTGCAGAACAGAGGAAGGGAGAAGAATGAAGTAAACTAGCGGCTATGGCTATTTGCCCTCTAACTCCTCTATTTGGGATGTGCTCCCACTGCTCCGCACAGTCAGCTGGAATAAACTGGACAGCTTCAGCCTGAATAAGGATGAAGAGCCAAGGAGTTGTAAGGAACTGTGTACTGTCCAGTTTCTTTATCTTCAGGTCTCTTGAGCCACTCCAAGCAGTACTTGTGAACTGGGACATGGTCAGTCCTCTTTTGCTTTCCTGACATCTTGCCTGAATTCAAAAACAGAATGAAATAAAGACATCAACAACTAAATGTAATCTTGCCTGAAGGCTACTGAAACAAAATCCAGTCTAAATTATCCTAGTTGCAGTTACAGGTAAGAAATATTAAATTACCTCTTCTTCTAGACAACCTTTGTAAGCTGCACTCTCTAATTTGCATGGAGTCCTTCCAAGCACTACTAAACTGAGAGTTTGATGTACTCCCAAAGCAGAAACTCAACAAGCACGTGTCACCAACATGGCAGAGGAACACATCAGAATAGAGGGTAATTGAAGCAGACAGTTCTTCAAGATCAAGCCCTCCAAAAACACTCATGCAGTGTGGATATGTAAAGCCCCACCATATGATACCAAAAGCACGCACAATGAAAACAACTTCTCACTCCGGTTTTCCCTGAATGGCAATCTGCTAGAACCTGGAAATACAGCCATCTTTATCCTGTTCTTATTTTCCTACCTAAGCAGCTCTCCCTAGCCACTACTGGAAATGGCACTGTTTGGTCTGCCCCAACAGAGTCATTCCTCTCGTCACAGGTTTTCTTGCAACAATCCCATCTCAGCAAAACCAACCTTACAACACTCAATCAAATGGTTGATCTGTGATCTAAAAGCGATAATCTGCACCAGCCATCTACCAGAAAACTCAGTATAGTTGGCAGGTGAACCACAACAAGATCTTGTCCTTCCTATGTCAGAATCACTTTGCCATCCTGTTAATTGATGCAATGTTGAATTACCTGCTACGTCTGTGTTTTGCAATTAGGAGACGAACAACTCATATGTATTTCGTATCACCCTGATTTGTAAATACACTTTTTTTCCCCTTAAACAAGCCTCCTTGCACCCTGTTGTTTCATGAATCCAGAGGAGCTAGGAGGAGAATCTTGCATATTCTAAACGAATCTGCCACAGGATTAATGCTCCCTTCCTTCAGTTTTTCAAATGGGGCTAAAAGGGATGGAGTAGGAGATGCTGGGCTTAGTGTATCAATTAGAACTGAATTACCTGACCCACTCTGCTAAAATCCAGCAATTGAGATCAAGAGTTCCCCTGTCCCCACCATAAAAAATTCAAAGGGGGACATCCTCCCCCCTAAATGTAAGATTGTACGGATGTTAAGATTATACAATATGAAATTGTAATCTGAAGAAACAACTGCAGAGAAGAATATAAAGAAGATAAAGTTTTCCAATGACTATTTTGAGAGATTTAATCAAAATTATAGTGGAAGAAATGTTTCCTTACAGAAAAGATTATAAGATTGGTAGGGATTCCTGCCATTGACAATCAGCATCAGGGGCAAACTTTTCACAAACTGAGCACGATCAAATTATTTGGTATTCTCAGTAGGCAGAGCCAAGTGCTACAAAAGGCTGAACAGCTTCACTCTACTGTGTTGGAATTTAAAAACAACTGAGTTTTCTTATTGGTAAGAAAAGGGATAAAAAGGTGTGAAGTGCATAGACATGCCCTATGCCAACAGGAGGGGCACTTTCAGTGAGTTTGGAAGCACGTTTGGAAGATCTACAAGACCAAGTTATCTGAGTTTCAATCAATGTGGTGGATTGTACCGAAGAAAACAGATTCCCTTCCAACAGCAACATAAATAGCCAACATAGATTCAGGTTACATCTGCTTTGAACAGAACAGTTCACATTAACTGATTAACTAAAGCACTTAAGGGATATGTACAGTCTCACAAAATTTCTGCAGTCTCAAATAGCTGCACAAAAATATACCTAGCTAGCCTAACTCTATCACCTATATTTAATTTCTTGCAATTCAAGAATCCATTACTTTGAGACCACAAACACAAAATACATCATGCTAAATCTCTGCAAACTCTGCTTTAGTACAAAGCACAACTACCTAATATGCAGAGAAAAAAAATCTCAGCCATGTTTTATTACCAGTTTTGCCTAGAAATTACAATACACATTTCTGGCCTTTGCAAATTTTTCCAAATAAGTGGTCCCATTTGAAAAACAAAACAAAACAAAAAAAAAAACCCCACAAAAAAAGCCCTGTATTTCCAAGAGTTAATGCTACCATATTTAACCAAGGGTAAGCACTGCCCTCAATATCCAACATGTAATTCTACTCAAATATCCATCTTGCATTTTTTAGCCTTAAGCAGACTTTAGAAACTAATGCATTCTAACACAAGGAAAAAAAAGGTCTCTCAGAACACATTACAGCAGCCAGGAAAAGAATGCCCTTTAGCTTGCTTGCTTATAAAAAGCAGCAAACTAAATAATATTTTAGTAAAAAATAATGACACATTTTAAGGTAAGTTCTTTAAAGCACGCCCTTTGTAGATCAAAAACCTGTTAAATTTTATTCTTGCAAGAAAAAGTAGCAGAAAAGATTCTGAATCTACCTTTACAGATTGTGAATTTGTACGCAACAGTTTACGGATGACCAGGAGCAAGAAATCCATTTCTTCTGTACGCTCATGCACCTGGAAGACAGTACCCACAATTTAATTTTAATTAATTCATGCTCTTTTTGACAATCTCTTCCTTTGCTACTCAATTTCATGCTTTATTTTTGTAACTTGGAACAACAATACGTTTTCATAGAAGAATACATACCTTTTAAGACTATGCATGTTAACCACATTTTAAAATCCCAACATAGCTTTTCAAACGACTACGGCACCCTTTGTGAAATCATACGCCACTACTAAGTCATGAAAATTGTAGAATGACTAGAAAACCAATTGCGAGCTGAAGTGAGTGAAGACAATAAGAGCTGAAGTGATACTGAAGATGGGTAAATTGATTGCACTGGTAAGATCAGAAACAATCCAGGCAAGTGACTAAGTTGGCTTATTTAACAGCTAAACAAACTGAAACAATGCCCTGTGTTCCCAATGGCTTCTAGCTATGGTCAAAATACACAAGTGCTTTCTGAAACATTATTTTCCACACAATTCTTTACATATCCTAGCACCTGACTTTTCTGGTTGCTCCTTGCAGAAATACTTCTCAACATGATTGATGATGATCATAGCCCTTTCTTGTATTATCACACTTTAAACATATTAGGTGCAGCAGCCTTTTCCAGAGTTTAACCTTCAAAGGTCAACATTCATCCCCTGTAAGGTAATTAGCATATTCTAACATAACATAAAGATATACTTATATTCACTATTACCCCATTACAAAAAAGATTTAGCTAAGGCAGTTTTCAGGCTGACAGCAAGATCCTGCTGTGAGAAGTCATGATATTCAGACTTAGGTTTGCTTAGGTATGTTCCTAAGCGCCTGCAGTACTCTAACAGGGCTGAGACCTGCAATTAAAAATGAAGTGGAGAGCATCTGGTTGCCAAAATCATAGAATCATGGAATGGTTTGGGTTGGAAAGGACCCTTAAAGGTCATCTAGTCCAATCCCACTGTAATGAGCAGGGACATCTTCCAAAACTAGTTACTACTGGGTCCACATCATAATCTGCGAGGTAAATGTGGGAAAAGTAGTGGCATATTGGGAACAGGAGGGACTAGAATTTTGCCTGAGGAAGCAAAAACCACATACAGTCTTGAAAGCTAGGAGCTGCTGCAAGAAGTGGTACAAGCTGATATCATCAGTTCCAATTAGAGCACCCAAGCAAACAAGGCTTTTCAAATCTCAGCATAAATCTGCATAAGGGGCCACAAAACTCTACTCTAACTTTTGTACCTAACAAAGGAACAAGTAACACTTCTCTATGTAAGCAGCTACTACTGCTAAAAACTTTTACATCTAATCTGCATTTCCTTATCATAGGCTTAAAATTGTTAAGGTTTGCAAGACCTTGCTAATACATTACAGTGGTCTCAGATCTTTCCTGTGAAGAAAACCTGTACACTTTAGGATTTGAGGGGTTTTGGTTATTTTTGTCAGTTTGAGTGAAGTCCTAAAGTTTCTTCCTACAAAAGGGTTAACTATATGCTTAATCTTTTCCAGTTTTTCAATGTGCCATCTCAAATGCAGTCATGACAGCCTTCATTATTACTCTAATGGTCTAATGGTATACCAAGTACTATCTCCTTGCTCTTCAAATATCCAAGAATCAAAATCACTCTCTGCTACAATACCATAACAGAATAAAAAGGAAAACCAGCATTAAAAAAAAAAAAAAAAAAAAATCTTCTGTGCCACTACATCCCAAGATTTAGTCCTACACTTTACTTGTCATTTATATTCATGGTTTGTGAAAGTACAATTTCATATCTAACTATATTTAACAGTCAAATACTGTTTGCCTCAGAAAACAACCATAAAAACACAAAAATATACAAATTACAAAAAATCCTACGAGTATCTTTTCTTTAGCTTTTTAGTGAAGTGACAGCAATAATGATGAATTCATGAGTGGACTGCATCTGGTCAGGAGCCAGAGAATTTTCAGAGGGCTATTTTATTTTTCAAGAAATCCATGAAGAGTAAAGACTCCTACGGGCACTAACAGCCAAGAGTGAAAACTAGTCACCTCCTCCTCACAGGCCTAGCCAAAAACATTCTTGGAATCCAGGCAGTGGATTTTAGAAAACATTTCAAGGCATTCATATCAAAAGCTAAACACTCCCAAACATCCCCCCTTCATACTCTCAATTCTAAACTTCATTGCTGAAACGAATACTGAGACAAGCCTAATTAAAGAAGCATTAGCTGGGACAACTTCTACAAAAGCATCTTTACAAGTAGATGTCTGCATTTTTCTTTCTCTAGCATGGTAAGGGAGATAAAAAAGAAAGTGGTTTTCTTAATATGTAATTTAAATTTATTTCCACCAACTTACTTCATCAATGAAAATGTGTGTGAATTGAGCTAGGCTTTTGGCACAAACTATTTTCTCAAGAAGAACTCCAGTTGTCATGTACAGCAATCTTGTCTCCTTCGTGGAAATGTTCTCTAAACTTACCTAATACAATGAGAAAAACAGATTTGAACAGATAGTTGATGTATTTACAGGAATTATGCATCTGAAAGAACTCCAAAATGAAATATAAGGTAAGCCCATGAGAATTATCATTCAAACTTGTAAAAAACACCGTACAAATGTGTTTTTAAAGCACAGAATCAGTTAACTCAGTAAGCAAAGATTTTCTTTGGAAGACATTAAAAAAAAAAACTCCAGCAGTTTACAAAATAAAGGATCAAAATTTCTTGCTGTGGGCTACAGCCTGAGAAGCGCTCTTTAGAGGTTTTTAAAGGTACACACATGGATCTTTCCACAAGGCAAAAAAAAAAAAAAAAAATTTTGCCAAAGCATAATTTGTTTACTGGACAGGAGAAAAGGAAACATATCATCAAGACCAGGCAACTTATTCCTGAGAGGCAAGTCCTACAACCCTATGTTAAACAATGAATTATCTCAGGTGCTGCCTACCCAGGCAGGTGGGCAGAGCTGTGGACCATCTTTTCACTTTCCGCTTTTAAAACAGCCTAGAGTAGACAGGTTTACACTCAACTGTTCTTCTACTTCCGTTTCTGCTCAGCTCACACAAGTACTTCTAAAACGAGCACGGCACATCCATATACACTGTCCTGAAGACAGTTTGGAAGCACATCACCGTTTCGTATCTTTAAGACTTACTATCCCTAATGACTCAATTGTGCAATTTTATGACTATTTAATTCAAGGTATCAAGTCATACAAAACACTTTACTTAGAAATACTTTGGAAAACAACAAGATATATAACCCACAGTAATTCTACAAAGCAATAGCTGGAGGTTACTAATACTGGCTTTGTTAAGATTTGAGATAATGTCAGATCATAATTCTTATGTAGTTATCTAGAAAGTTCACCTCTCAGAACTGAAACTTCTTTAGTAAGTGATTGATCATAAAGAGTAGTTTTACTTCATCTTCCAACCTACCTGTGGAAAAATTTAACTTCAGAGCAGTGTAAAAAGAACATTTTTCCTACTACAGTATTTGTTGTAGATACATCAAAAGAAACTGTCGAGATTTGATACTTAGACGAAGAACAGTATTCAGCAGGGATGACAATAAAGATCCTTTTGGCATGAAAATGAAGCTGATGTATCTGTTAGCTCTGTAATATGGTATTGCTATTGCTAGCAACAGGGCATAAGCTTTGTACTGAGTTTGCAAGGCCTCAGGACTAAGGCTTGTCAGGTCTGCTCTCTCTGAACTCTTCTTGATCTGCCTCCACCTTTGCTCTACTTGGTCTAGCTGTGACAGCAATTTAGAGTAGTGCAGAGAGATATACAGGCCTGGTACAGTAGCAGAGACCTTGGGAACCGGAGACACAGGATGTGGAACAGAAGATACAGGATAACAGATGAGGGAGAAGCTCGGCACTGTAGAACCCATGCTATAAACAACTCTGTAATGGTCAATTAAAAATAAAAACCCCTCGGGTCTGGAACTGGACAAAACTGGTTTTATGGGTAACAGAGAAAGCATCTAACATACATAAATGGCAACATATGGAGTACATTCAGATGCAACCTGGAGCTGCAGATCAATGAAGAAAAAGACATAAGTGCATGTTAGCAAACATATATAAATATGAACCTAAATGGAAGAAAGGAAGAAACAACAAGAAAGAATGGAGAGGAAGAAGAAAGCAACATGCATGTCTCCCAGCAAAGGACTCCATAACCAGACAATTCTCCGTAAACATTCTCCCACCGACAACACCAATGTGAACCCACCGGCCTTAGGAACTGAAAAGCTAGTCCAGAGACACCTATTGTCAAACCACCAGTGAAACAATGATCACAGCAGATTATTAAGGTTACTGACAAAGAGTTGGTTAAAGTACCAGTACCGGTGTGAAAAGATGAAAATGGCATCGAGTTTATAAATGGAGGGATAGAATCGAGTTTCAAGCTGAGTTTGAAAAAAAACGAAAGGAGGAGGTAGATTTAAGAGGAAAAACTAGTTCAAGTTTTTCACATGTTAAGAAGAAAAAATAGGACTTCACAAAACAGTCTGGCCACAAATGCATGAAAGTTTTAACATAGCTGACAGGTAAATGTAGTAAAGTCAAACAAATCAAGTATGTTAATTAAGGACTTTAAAGGAAAAGCGACAGAATATTGTCCTCCTGCAACAATTTCAATGATTAATAACATAGATGTGTCCAATCATTAGAATGCAATTACATATTTCTGTTGGAGTCTCACTAGCATTTATAGCTGTTCAAATTTAAAAGCTTAAACATATAATTACGAATGTTTAACAGAAGACAGCTAGAAACTTGTAATTACAATTTAAAAGCAGATTCTCTAACATTTCTTCAGTATGCTAGATACGCTTAAAAGTAATCAAGAAAGAAGACATAGTACTTTTTAAAGTATTTTTAAATACAATTTGAAATTTTCTTATACCTGGTATCCTACAAGTCCACCTAGTGCCCACGATCTTTCCTTGCTAATCCACCTGGCGATGCTGCTGGCACCAATTTTCCGAGGCTGGGTAACAGCAATGTTGCAGTAGATAGACCTCTGAATACAGTAATCCAAAATATATTGTGGAATCTGTGTACTCTTACCACTGCCAGTTGCTCCTTGTACAATCACAACTGAATTGTTTTCTATCAGAGACACTATCTGAAATAATTTTTCAAGAAAACTCGTAAGTCCACAAAACAACTCAAAACAGATTTCAAAAAGATTTGAAATATCAAGAGCTTCCAGGTCATATATCAAATACACTGTGCTAATTTTATCATCATCTCCTAGGTATCTGTAGATAAATGGACTCCTAAAACACCTTAGAAGATCACAGAAAAGAACATGGGCAGGCACACACTTACATGTTACATAAATACCTATAAACAGAAAATGAAACAGGAATCTTTCTTCCTCTTAAGAATTTTTATATAGTAGTTTTGTAAAATGAACAGAGGTTCAGAACAGAACAATGCTTAAAACAGGAATAGAAATTTCCTTTTGGAAAACAAAAACAGTAAGAAAACAAAAACAGTAAGAAAACAAAAACAGTAAGAAAACAAAAACAGTAAGAAAACAAAAACAGTAAGAAAACAAAAACAGTAAGAAAACAAAAACAGTAAGAAAACAAAAACAGTAAGAAAACAAAAACAGTAAGAAAACAAAAACAGTAAGAAAACAAAAACATGATTTTCAGCTTTATTCCATAATAAGAGGAAGTACAACAAAATTACCTCTTCTCTGTGTTTGGCTATAGGCATATCCACACGTTTATTGTTAGTTATTGGTATAGAAGTCACATCACTTGATTCACACTGAGTCAATGAAATATCTAGGCATAAAAATAACAAAGAGTAAGTTATTTCAATAGAGAAAGGGAAAGAACAGCAAGAGAATACGATCAACATATTTGGAAACCTAACTTCTACCCAATTTGAATCACATACTTACGAGAATTAATAGAATTATTACTCTTTAATATGAATAGATTGAAGAGATATTCTGTGTTTATGCAACTGCTGTCTTACTGGCAGCAGCTCTGAAAGACATTGCTTCTGCTTATAAGTCACCATCAGTGTCAAGGATGTATACAATTCTGTAATTCTATTTGCTTTTCTCTTCATTAAAAAAAATAGTATTTTGCACAGTTTGCCTTACAACTGACAGATCTACTCCTGTTCCCAAGAACTTTTTTTGACAATATTGAAAAAAATATGCCTTACTCACGTTTCCCTTAAAGCCTATTGGATCCACAGTACAAAATAACCCATACTTCAACACAAAGACCACTGTATTTTTACCGCTTGGCATTTAAAACAAGTCTGTAAAGTAGCATGATGATCTTTCAACGTGATACTACATTCTGCAGTCTCCTGGCAGTTCATCACCATTAGCACTGGGAAACACAGGACAAAAATCTTTCAGTGCTACCACAAATTTCTGCTCAGCAGCCTCCTGTCAGTTTGACCATGAAGAACAAGAGACTGAACAGGTGTGGAGGCAGGAGTAGAAGGGGAAAACCAGGATAAGGCTTTGACAAGCAACATTTTTGCAACTTACAATTAAATAATTTGGCTAAAAAAAAAATCCAATATACTGAAATAAAAAATGGAAATGCTTTCTGTTTCAAATGGGTTTCACCAGGTGCCATGGTGAAATTTACTTAATTATTTGCATACAAATAATAAAAACTTAGACTTTATCATTTTTTTTAATGTCAAGTTATGTCTCTAAGAGATAACATACAGGAGTGGGAAAGAAATCTAGTATTCTTTTTACAAAGGAAATATTCACTGTAAACTAAAGGCTGTAAACTAAATAACTGACTACACAGTTACAGCTTCCTTTCTCTGGAAGGGTTACTAGCAGTCTCAAACAAACAGCAGTGAAGCAGATGCAGGCAGAACAACTTATTTTGTCTCTGTACCGTACCTGGATGTACTCCAACCCCCTAAATAGTCTTCCAGTGTCATGGAATACAATAGAGTTATTCCCACATGAAAACAAACCCCCAGAACTTGGACACTTCATTAAGATGGTTTCATAAAGCACTAAAAACCAGAGTTCTCCTGAAGTCGCTCTCCCCCATTCTCTGTAATGCAACAGTTAGAGGTGATCACTGCACAGTGATTTACGTAGCACTACTAAACACATACAACACAGGACTTTGTATCAACATCCTTGGAAAATATTAACTGTCCTCTTTAAAATACTTTTGGTCAAGTTTCTAAATATATTCTTCAGGAAAATTCACATATAGAGCTCTGTCACAGCAACACTGCACGGAGGCTGACTGTCTTTCGTCTGGCACAAATATGTCACTACCGAGACATCAGCAGCTCTGAATGATGTGACCAATGCTGGAAGAAATCTCGAGCTGCTACAGGAAAGATCCAAGTGTCAGCATATTCCTGCTAAAGCAACATAGCAATCCCACCTCTATCAGGTTTTCCACGTAACAGTTTCAATTTTCCTTCAGAAGATAGCAGCAATTTTATAATAGGGCTTATAAAAAAGAAAGGAGGAACAAAAAACAGTAGGAGTCACATTATAAGCTGCTCTAACTCAGTAAAAATCCAGTGTATTAATAAGAAATCATTAACCTAATATTCAATTAAGAATTTTATTTTAAAAATACAAAGGAACAAACCAGAAATAACCAACCAACCACTAGTAATCATGTTCCTGATTATCAGATCAATTTTATCAATTTTGTATACCTCATTTTTTCACTGATGAAATGTAACTTTTTGGTAAGCTTTTTATATGACAGGTTGGTTTCTTTTTAATGAAAGGTGGTCTTTTGAACAATGAAGACTCACAGCAGAATACTAATACTTGAACATACATCCCTATGAAAGTTCCAGAGTTATTCTACTCATGTAAATAACCATTCAATTGTGGACTCTACCACACAGTGTTACTACCTTCAACTGTTGTTCTTTGGGTTTGGTTGTTTGTTTGGGGTTTTTTTACATCTATGTATGTAATTAATCCCAAAATGAGAACTGGTCTTTAGAAAAAGAGATCACTTCTGCAAATACAGAGGCATCTACAGATTAAAGGAGCTACAAGACTATACACTTTTCACCAAGAAAGGCATAAAGTTTCACTTTTTCAATTGTTTATCCCATCTGGAAAACACTATTAAGACTGGGACAACAAGCCCAATCGCTACACAGCTTTCTAAGACACCACGCTCAAACATGCACCTTGGATTCTGACCTTGTCAAGTGAACAAGAGACAAGATTTTGTGGTTAGGACAGTCAGATGCGCTGCAGAAGGCCAACTGCACCTACTGCCTCTCAGCTGGTGAATGACCAAATGGCTTCATCCCCTAACCGAGTTCCAGAGGTCATATAATTTGCAGCAGCATTGAAGGACAGTAATTTCTAGAAAATTTGTCAAATTTTGGTATGTCAGCAAAGGAATACAAAAAGTATTACAGAGAACGACATGCAGAACAGACAAAACACATGAACATCCTTTTCTTGGGAAATCAGCTACATTAACAAATTTGGAAATTAAGAGGCACAGTTAGAGTTTGAAGCTGAGCTGTCCTGACAAGTGAGTCAGCCTCACAGTGCTTTTACCAGAGCTCCTAGGAAAGAAGTGCAATCAAATTTCTCTCTAAAGGCAGCTGAAAACAATAATCAAGTATATAAAGAAATAACACGGTTAAAAAAAATGGGAAAACAGAATAGAGAAAGACATGAATCCAGTGAGTAGTATCTTTTCCTTACAGATCTATTTCAATCATATATCTACATTTATCAACACAATAAACCAGATGTATGCCTACATATCTATGCAACAGCACTACACATTGTGGTTTCCAGAAAATAAGGTGTTTGCTTTTTAATACCATGCCTTATACAAAACATGCACATACAGCATTAACTAAACAAGAAATACCCAGTAAGGTTTCATAGTTTCATTTAGGGGAGGACATGGGAGGAAAGACCACATGGAGTAAAATACAGGTGTACCTGTGTTTATAATATCAACCACATTTTTTTTTTTTACCTGGTTTATAGACAAGCTGATCATTTCCAACTTGAGCTAGCTCTTGTGCCTCTGCTTGTTTGTATTTTTCAGCATATTCAGTTCCAGTATTCTCTGTGATAGGCAGCCTGAAGAGGAAAGACATGACAAACCAATAAATGCTTCCTAATTTATCAGTCATGGATATCTCTGGGAACAACAGCATTATATCATAAGTTCAGAGTCTCCATGTCATGTAGGAATTACTTCAATGAGCAAACTTCAGAAATAAATTTTGCCTCTGCACTTAGATACTAGCCTGAGGAAAGTGCCACAGTAAATCTATTTGTTTAGATTCAAAAAACTGAACTCCCAAAAATATCTTCCTTTAAATTTTTAATAGCTAGAACCTTCTCTCCTAATTAAAGTCTATGATTTCTTCTGAACAAAGATGAAATAGCTCTGTTTCACCAATTCTTGACACAGTACAATTAAGAAAATACATGGAATTCTTACATTATTCCCTCAAGACAGGGGAGGTAGACAGGAGTAAACACAATCATCTCACTGCTTTAAGGAAAGAAGTTTTGTCTTTGAGCCAAGAAATTATGGTGGCCAGGGGGAAGAAAAATAAATAAATAAATAAAATAAAATTAACACAATCACCCAGTCTGTGAATTTTATGGATATTTATTAGACACAAGACAAAGTCTATTTATGACATAAAGAAAATGAAATGGGATTTAAAAGATTCTCTCCTACACAAACAATGTGAAGAAAACTACATGGATTTCACTAGAAAATAAAGTAGCATATATACAACGATTATATCATTATTAAATCATAAATGAACTTAAATGTAGAAGTTTTGGACATATCCAAAGCTCCCTTTTTTTGTCTCTCTCTCTTTTTTTAAACAAAAATCCTTTTGGATAAGAAGTTGGCTGGATGGCCGCACTCAGAGAGTGGTGGTCAATGGCTCAATGTCCAAGTGGAGACCGGTCACGAGTGGTGTCCCTCGGGGGTCCATGTTGGGCCCAGCCCTGTTCAACATCTTTGTCGGCGACATGGACAGTGGGATAGAGTGCACCCTCAGCAAGTTCGCCGATGACACCAACCTGTGTGGTGCCGTCGACACGCTGGAGGGGAGGGATGCCATCCAGAGGGACCTGGACAGGCTGGAGAGGTGGACCTGTGCCAACCTCATGAAATTCAACCAGGCCAAGTGCAAGGTCCTGCACATGGGTCGAGGCATTTTAGGCATAGAGCTAAGGCAATTTTTCCCTCTTCTCAAGTATCTCTTAATGCAGTGTTTGACAGAATTGCATGCATCTGCACAATCACTGTGTGAGCGACAGTTGCCCACTTTCAGCAAGCAGACTGCTCCACTTATCACTCTAACCCTTCTGAAACGGCTGGGACAGGGAACACTCCATGACAGGCCTGAATCCAAGGTACCATTCTGCAAAGTTCATACACATCATGTCAGGCTGCTTACTAAGCAGCTTATTACACTGAATGTATATTATACACAAGTAAAACCCAAAAATACAATGAAGGTATCAAACTCAACCATTCAGCAGCTGCAAACAACATAACTAAGTTTGGCTGCACGATCTCAATTTGGCAGCACTGCATGCACACACTACACAGATTTTAGTGACAGAAGCAGCTATTTTTAATTTCTGTAAAGCAGCCTCACCAGGTGCACTGGACACGTATCTTCTGACAACAAAACTTGGTTATGCAGTAAATACATCTTGCCCTTCAGTCCTCCACAAGGAAAAAAGTCATCTGATTAAGAGAGTAAATGCCGTCATGGAGGAGGAGGTACTATGCGACTGTCAGAGCCCTGAGCAACAACAAGCAAATTACTTCAACAAAAAACTTCCACTGAGGGGTAGGGGGCTAAAGGTGAGAAAGATAGGACCGTGATCCTCACTTGCTGTAAAGACCCTGCAGAAGCATCAATATTTAAGCAGTACCTGAAGTCAGCTAAGAAACAGTTTTATATAATACCAGATATATTCAACTAAATGCTTCTGGAGACGGAGTATCAAGCATTTCAGAAGGGGCTCACAGAAGTATGTACGTGCTTTTGACCTTTGCCTGTACAGCTCCAGGAAAACGAGGACAGTCTGACCTCAGTGATTTGTGAAAATACATTAATTTTTTTTTGTTGGATATTTTCTTTCAGAAACTAGGTTTTCTGGGTTCAGAAAACAGCATGCAGTAAACAAGCTTCAGGCTACACAATGAATAAAGAAAATATTTAATAGCCAGTCATTAAGAATGAACATTGCTCACTCAATGCACTGAATCAGGCTACAGTCTTGGGGAAAATCATATGCAATTGGAAAACTGCATATGGGCATATGAAGTGAGCAAACAATCATTTTTCAATGTTTTAATGTTGAACTTTGCAGCTTTAATAAAATAAAAAGCTACAGAATATTTTTTTTTAAGCAAAATGGAAAAAAAAGAATCATTTCAGAACCCTCTGGCACTCTCCCAAGTTATCAGAATGATACAATCCTTTCAAGTAATCATTAATAAGCCATCCTACTGATAGCTATATATACACTATCTATACCTGGACAAACAGAAAGGGATGGGACATTTTTCTAATGAGTTTCAACTAACAATTGCTGACAGTGAAGGAATGACAAGATTCAGAAAATTCAAATCATTTTAGGGTAGGAAAGGACAACACTAACGAAGAGACTTTTCTCGATTCTACTTATGAAGCACGTCTGTCTAATACATTCCCCATTTCTATTCACTCTGACACAGTGAAAACTCGCATTTCAGTGCACCTGTCCTGTTACAGCATATATTCCTCAGGCCTTCCAGATGCCTGCCTTTGTGCTCACCTACTTTTAGACTCGCCTGTGTCTTTTGATCCCTCAAATACATTACAACATTGGCAAATGACAACTTTTCAGCTGCATATATGAAACACATTCAGAATTTTGCCAAACTAAGAGGCTGTAAAAAGCATTTTTTCCACTCTAACACAATCACTGAAAATGTCAAGTCATCAGTTTAAGGAAATGCAGGAGACTAGATGTTCTGTTTTTTTCTTCCTTCCTCCTCATTTAAAAAAGGTGAAAGTTTGCTCTTATTCAAATCAAGGGCATGCTTCATCCTCAAGAGCTGACTGGATTTCTGTGGCTGAACCTGGAAACATATGACATTAAGTCCACACTAACTGGACAAAGGCAGATAAAAGTATAAAGCACTGAGAACGCAATCAATCAGTAATGTCACCCAAAGACAAGTAACTCTCCATACGTCCTAGCATCTGTAAAACATAACATGTCAGCTACGTATGAAGGTGTACACATCTGAAGACCCATCTGTTTCGGAAAACACTCTCAGAAGTAGCAGACATGGAAACTTTGAGCCTGACAAGCAGTGGCCAGTAGGACGCTTTCTATACAGGCAAAAAGGTAGTGCACAGCATGCCTCCCTTTGGAGGAGAACTAACACTATTTCTTATGAAATAAAGGGATACTTCCTTTACTCCTTACCATGTGGTTTAATTACCATAATATTCTTCTCAAGTGTCTGATCTTGGCATATGTAACTACTTAAACTAATTTTGAGCATATGATTGGGACAAAATCTTTTAAGATATTTCTTATTTGGATTTAAGGGAAAATTCAGTGTCATAAACATAAAATTAAATATAGCTGGCACTTCAGGGGAATTACTATAAGTGAAACACAGTTTAACACCAGAAATTGTCAACGCATCCAATCGTAAATGTTCTCAAATACACTGAGGGTGCCTTTCTTTAAATAAATTCAGCCAGAGAAAGGTCTTCCTTTTCTTCAAGCTATAGAGTGACCTCTAATAAGTCAACACGGCCATCATAACAGAGTACACTTGGTAAATTTTTGTACTTGACCATTTGAAATATTAAGCAAAGCATTTCTCCGTACATTTAGTTATCAAAAATAGAATCAACTGCCCAATCTCAATCGTAACTGTGACAGGTAACTTATTTGGCTCTTTTCAGTGACATATACAACAATGCCAATGCTTACACTGAACATAGTTAATGTCTTTAGAAGTAATGCTTAAAAAAAGCCTTATTAAATTAACAGATACATACAGTCATATTCCCCGAAAAAAAATAACACTGCTTACGCAGCGGACTTGATTGTATAAAGAAAACATTCAGCCATGTAATGAAACTCCAAGGACTGAGATGCTTGCTTATCCGATTTCAGATAATTTTCTATTAACTACTTGACTTTGGGGTAGAAGCACCTATTCAAGGCCATATACCTCCAAGAACATTTCCACCTTAGAGACAAACAACTGAAAAATCAAAGTGTTCTAGGGCTGTATTTTAAAAAATTCTTATAGATGTGCTGTGTTCTGTCTCATTTGACACAAATATCCCTGTTCGCATGGGACTGGGAACTGAATATAAAACTAGTGTCACTCATTTGAAAGATCACGAGAGGACTGCCCTAAGTCATGGCTTCTATCACATGCCAGAAGCTATCCACATACTTTGAGATTTCAAGGGAGGATCACTTCAAAAAACACTTAGCCTTATAGCATACAGAGCAACATTTTGCTGTACAATTTTAGTACGATATATACAGTAGTCTGTTTCAAAGCCTCTTTTCTGAAACTAAAATAATGTGACACTTTACATAACTGAACATTTGCCATGACAGTAAATAACCTTCCACTGGGTTTACTGAAGGACATACTAAAAATTACTTCCCTTTTAACTGGTAGTTGGCTTTCCATACTTTTAGAAGACTGGTATTACCTGCAGAAATGCACTAACTTTAAAGAAATAATGTACTGTCACTCAAAAACCATAATGTTTCCGTCACAAAAATAGAATATTATTCACAGAATTCAGAATAAGTGAAATATATTAAATACTAAAAATACAGATTTTACAAAGTGATTTACAGATTATTCTATGAATCTAAAAATCAATGAGGTATATGCTTTTTTTTTCCACTCAAGAGAGCTGTTCTAAAAAGGTTATTAGCTACATTTAGTGATAAAGTCTTTATATATAGGCATCTTAAAGGTTTGCACCGCTCTGTCTCACAGCAGTTATTCACAGCTCCTGCTTTAATACCTTAACTAGCTGGAGAGAGAGAGAGAGCACGCACACATTAAAACTACTTCACAAAATCCTGAAAAACTCAAATGTAAACATGTGGGTTTGGATTTGGATAGACCATGTAACCTCAACATCTCAGAAATATTTCTTCTAGGTCAAACTAATAGCTCTGTAGGACTTTCCATCTTTCACCTTAGCCACAGTTAAAATCCAAGCAAAATACCAACCACAAATGCCAGGATAAAGCATCCCAAATCCTCAAATTTAGTGTCTACCGCTCCAGGATTTTACGCCAGTGGGAGAGACTGGGATGAACTGCTGGGCTTCAAAGAACTGGACTCCTCTTGGAGATAAGCTGCGGACGAGTTTCTCTTTCTGCAGCCATAGCTCAAACAGGGATGTTTGGAAGAGGGCAGCTATTATCCATAGCAGATGGTGATGAGCCGCCCAGCAACCACCTCTCCACCACACATGAAACAGATAATTTTGTAAATTTATGTTGTTATAATTAGTTATGAACTAGAAGTTAGATGGGTTCGTATTTATTAACTTAAACCAAACGCAGAGTTCCTCTATCAAGCATTGTGTCTGATCATTTAGCAACATTCACAAAGCATCTACATGCCTTAAAACTTCATCCCTTCCCTCTAACCACAAAGGCAAGGAATTTTGCCAAATAGGGGAAAAAAAAAAAAAACCACCCAAAAAACCCTGCAAAACGAACAAACAAAAAAACCCATAACAAAAAAAAATGAAAAGAAAAGCATTTGATTATCAAGCTGATAAAGTAGAGCTTAAATAAATCTGTGAATAAAATAAAATGAATAAAATGCAAGTAAGAGACTGCGCTGAATTAAAAAGTGCCTACGAAGACCAGTATCAAATAGAAGATTCTCTCAATTTCAAACTGATGCCTGTAATTCCCCTGCCTATTAGTGAAGTGTCACCAGCACCAGAGACATTAATGCTACAGACAGTCCAACTGGAAGAAATCCGCTTCAACCATGTCCTGATTTTATTCATCACAGCAACAGAAGCACAGTCACAGCTCACACAACCTTCTGTCAGTTAACACTGTTAACAGAAAACTATTACTGTTGTTAGCTGTCACAGCAAAGGACCAAACAAGCAGTCTCACCAAGAGGCCTCTCATGTAGGCTCATGGCAAGTTTTGTTCCTAGTTGTTAAAAAGCGAAAGCAACAGTCAAATGCTGTCTGAAGTGATCAGAGGAGGTAGACTCACCATCTGTCTGCAGCCTGAAACAGCTACAGTGAGTTTTCTGTCAAATCAAAAGAAAAATCCACTGCAAAGTTGGTCATTAAATGCGAAGAGCGAGGCTACATTTATAAATGGAAGCAAATCATCCAACCTGGTAGCTACAAAAATGAAATCTTGCTTTCCTCAGATGACTGGTAGCATTGGTAACCCTTCTGTGTAACTGTTCCGGGCCTGGCTGGGATAGAGTTTATTTTCTTAACAGCAGTTCTATGATGCTGTGGTTAGATATGTGACCAAAACAATACTTCTAACACATGAATGTTTTAATTATTGCTGAGCAGTGTTTACAGAGCATCTTCTCCGCTTCTCACACTGCGCCCCCAGCCAACAGACTGAGCGGTGAACAAGAGGCTGGGAGCTGACACAACCAGGGAGATAACCCAAACCAACCAAAGAGATGTTCCATGCCGTAGAACATCCCGCTCAGCAATAAAAAGGAAAAATGGGAGTTTCAGTTAGGTTTCCCAGCTATTGCTCAGGAACTGGCTGGGCACCGGCCTGCCCATGGGAGGTCATGGATGACTGGCTTTGCATCACTTGTTTTGTTTTCTTTCTCCCTTCTTCCACTTCTTCACTTAGTAAATAGTTTCAATGTCAACCCCATGTTTTCTTGCTTTTACTTTTCCATTCCTCTTCCCTCATCCCACTGGGGGTGAACGAGGAGCAAGCAAGGTGCTGTGTGGTACTCCACCTCCCACTGGGCTTAACCCACAACAACAAAGGACCAGCCCTTCACAAGGGCTGATGAAGGAAGTGAACCACAGTATGTGACTGTATTACACACAGATGCTAACAGAGAAACACAGAACATACACCACTATGCCAATGTCTTGAAATGTTAGCTAGCTACCAATGGTTATGACCTGCTATCAACACTTTCGGTCAAATAATTACGATAATTTCTTGGTGTGTCATTATGAGTCTCACTCATAATGAGACCTACACTTCTCATCTCTTTCAGTTGCGGGAGTCAGCAGCATCTCAGATGGTACAGATGCCATAAAATCTTCCAAAGTGCAGAAAGAACACCTGTTCTCACCATTTCTCACACCTTGTTGCTCACATCAGTGCAATATTTGGTTAAATGGAAGCGGTTTTGAAAGGTTTGTTTCATTTTTACATAGAATCACTTCAGTGAGACAGTTCAAAAGCAGAGCTCCATGGCACAAGAAGACAGGAGAGAACTGCTGTGCAGCACCAACAACTTCTTGAACTGGCTTTCTGTCAAAGAAGTGTGCTGTCCAACAGCACGCTCAGTCAGCACAAGTCAGTAGTGAATTTGTAGTTCTTACAGAAAGGCATAGCAGTACCTCCAGATTTAACTACACTACTTTTTTAGTAGAGGGCCTGGTTGTCAGTTTAGGATGTTCCTTTGCATATGTGATGTTAAGGCTTCTTGCAGTACTCAGAACTGACTTGGATTTGCAGCTTTTTTCTCCCGGAACACAGTTACAGAATACACGTTCACAAGAAAACATTACACTGGAAAAACAGCTGAACTTCTATTCTTTGTGAGAATTCCAGATTTTGCAAGAATTAGAAGTCTGTTTCAAGAATATGCCTTCTGCATTACAGTAAAAGTGCTAGGACTGAAACTTTCAGAAAGTTTACAGAAGTGAGTAATGAGATGAAGTGCCAAAAACAAGAGAGATTCAGAAGCTTAAGATCATAAACCATTTTTAAAAACATAAAACATAGCATCTCCAAGTTATCTAAATTTACAGACTGAAGGAAAGTGCAAGATTGCTAGATGAACGTTAAGGAGAGGTGAAGAACAAAAAAAAAAAAAAAAAAAAAAAAAAAAAAAAGAAAAATCAAGAAACCTGAAAGCAAGTAGTAAAGACAACATACCATTTGTAATTTTTTTACTGTAATTTTAGGAACTGCCTAAAAATTAACGACAGCAATTCAGACACAGCCCTGCAGAACCAGGAGCACGTTTAGGGACAGTTGGATGGAACTGTAACTCTCCACAAAGCTTGCAGGATTAACCCCTGGCTAGCAACTGCATAAAATACTGCTCTGCTTTGAGGTTCCAGTTCCCAATGCCAGCCTCACACAAGCAGTCAACTCTTCCTGAATACGGATCTGAAATGCATACAAAAGTAGAAGCAATACAAATTTTCAGCTTTAATGTTCTCCTACCAGTGGAAAGATAAATACCGCTCTCAGCATCTTGCCTCACAAAATTTGATGATGCAACCAAAGATTCAGTAAAAAATACAAACCAAAAAACTGTTGTAGGTTTCTCATTTAATTAATTTGCACACCTTCCAGCATGCATCTCCTTAATTATAATGGTTCTATACCGTACAGCAGTTTACTTTCTGATTTGATACAGTGGAAAAAAGTGGTGACATGTTAACTGTGCTGTAAAGGAGGTGGCAAGGAGCATTTTAATTTCATCTGAAAATCTGTCAGGACAGTTCTATCATAAACCTAGCTCCCTTCCTTTTTCATAGTACCATATACAATGCAATGTGAAAACCTTTCAGTTGAAGAGGATTAATAGTGACATTTGAATTTTTCCAATGTATAAGTAATATCAGCTTTAATAACAGCCATACACGTCATCCTTTATGTTGTATGACATCTAGAACAAATTTACAGAACCCTTGTTCTCCCAACAGTTCAACACACGCGTGGAGGCAAAAAAAAGCAGGAATGAAAAATACTTACAGGAGCAAAGACAGTCATTAGAACAAGAAAGAGCAGAAGAGAAGGCATTTTGTGTATCATGTCTACTGTTTAGATTAATAGGAAGAGACCAGATAACTGGAATGGAAAATGGCTGCTTCAGCGACCTTTAGTGTGCACAATGCCATCTCTGAAAATGAATCTTAAAAATGGATATGCTCAAAATACTCATCAAGGAAAGAGGGAGCAGGCAACTGACAGTCAGTTGGAAGAAAAGCAAACTCTATGGTAAGACTTACAATTCTGGGCTTTTTACATCAGTTTGACCTCAATTTGCATCTCCTTATCATTCTATTCCTTTAATTGGATTAACATGTCTTTCATGGCATGCTGTAGGTATTACAGACCGGCTTCTTTAAACACATTTGAAACGTTAATTAAAAATGCTAACAGCTATCCACAGTAATGAAAAAGTGTAGTACCATGAGATTGATGAAATTCATCTGGAAGAAGTATTTAATATAGCAACAGAATCCTCAGCAACTGTCAAATAGCTCTTTTCTGTCAACACTCACTTAACAAAGGCTTTAGATGATCTTTACTAGAGAAAGACTATTCTTAGCTGTTTAAAAATGACAGTAGAACAGACTGATCCCCCTCTAATGGGAGAAAAGTCTTCCAGCATCTCAATGGCCTGAAAGTTTAGTTTGATGATAAAAGCAACATAGTTATTTTTAGCACTCTACAGGCATAAAAATACAGCTCTAAACTGTGACCTACAGCTATTGCACAGCCAAGCATCACATCATACGACAGCCTTAACTTTAGCTAGAAGCACGTCTGTAGTTGCTTCAGACTATCATTATTCATCTCACTACCAACAATACCTTTGGATGGATTTAGCAACAAGCATTTGAAATTGTTACCATCTTTTTTTTTTTTTAAATTGCTGCCACCGGCAAAACTCAATTCAAAGGTAGGAGATCTTAATGGACTTTGTAGAAAGTATTTGAGAGACCATGTTAGGTTAAATGGATTACTACTTCTCTCTGGTATAGAGGATGAAAAAGACCCTTAAAAGCAGAAAAACTTAAACTGTCATATTCAGTACAGAAAGGCATTTTTCTAAAAACAGTTTGAGTAAATGAAAAAAAAAAAAAAAA
>JAAGAY010007670.1:54896-65364 GCA_011801015.1 Ardeotis arabs
TTTTGGTTTTTTTTTTTTTAACCCATACATACTACCAGGATAAAAACCTGAAATACTTCCAAGAAGATAGATATGCACTTTTAAATACTGCAAACTTCACTTAGTTATGTTAACTCAGAAAACAGATGGAAAATACTATAAAACGTAAGGCTTGTAAGATTTAATTATGGCTTGGTGTTATTGTCATCACTACTTACATTGTACTGCAAAATATTTTGTAATCATTAATAAAGTTTCCTTTAAACATTCAGCTGCTAAGAAGGAAGTCTACAGGTAGAAATACCATCTGTCGGAGAGCAATAAGCAAGTTTGTTTTTCTCTCCCCTCACAGCTTAAAAATGCCACTTTTTGGCTGGATGAAATGGTCAAAAAATGATTCCTACAAACCCACAAGATATCCTGGATCAGAAGTAGTTACAAAAACCCTACTGAGGGAACTGAAGTGGCACCTGAAAGAGCGTGAAAGGTTAGTGCAGGAGATTGAAAATGAACAGAAAGTCCAGAAGACTGGCATGGATTACAACTGGCTGAAGAACTACCAAAACCCTCAAGCAACAATTCCAGCCACCGAGCAACGGCAGCTCGAAGTTCTGTGTTCACAAATCCAGCCTTGCCAAACAGGAACTGTTCTCAGCAGGTAACTGTTTCCTATTTCTTTAGCTTTGAGTACTCTAACGTTAAGCAAGATGTTTCTTCTACCTAATCCAAGCTTGTATTTGGCTCTGATCTTTCTTCCAAACTAACAACAATCAGCAACTGGAAAACATTTTCACAGGTGTTTCAGAAATTACATCTTTACTTTAATATGGTGTACTTGAAGAAAGTTTTTAATTGGGATTTTCCTGGTCTAATCGAAAACAAGGAGAGTCTCACAAGCTTAAACACGAGACCTCTCAATACTTTCAGTTTTTCCTCTGTTACTTATCCCCAATATTTATTAAATAGTAACTCAATGACCAAAAATCAAATTAAAGCACTAATGCAGTGAATGCACTGTTACACAGAAACCCAGCCTCATTGTCCAAAATACCTGAAAGCTTATAAAAATAGCAAATCAGTGTTAAAAAATAAAAGTCAAAATTGCATTTTTTAAAAATACCTCCACCCCGTTTTACAAACAAACAAAAAAAATCTTCTATGCCTGTATTTTAAATACTTTTCTAAGGACATGTAGAAACAAACCTATGTGCCTTTTAAAGCCCAGAATATACCTAAGGGCAAAGTCAGTTTAAATCAAGTTACCCAGATGGGCCTGCTCTCCTCCTCCCCCCACAAAAGCACGCTCAATAACAATAGCTTTCAATCCTCATAATAGCTGGACCACATCCAGCGCATTGTTAGAGCTCTCTTCCTCTTACAATCTTTTGGGGAAAGCGTGTGGGGAAATGTGGCAGCAAGGAATAATAAATGACTCCAGAACGCAGTCATTTCCTCCTCCTTCTCCTCCCCTCAAAAGACCAGGGAGGAAACAGAAGAGTTTTCAACGCTGATGATTTGATTTCAATTGTTTCTAGATTTCGTGAAATTTTGGCAGAAAATGATGTTTTACCCTGGGAAATAGTCTACATATTCAAGCAAGTTTTGAAAGATTTTCTTACCACCACTGAGAGAGAAAACCAACAAGACCAACTGGTAGATGCATGGAATACAAATTGCTCTGAACATTTCAGCCCACGTGGAGACAGTTCTAACAAATCGGACAAAGATGAAATCCCCACGGTTTCAAGTTATGTTGACAAAAACACACAAAGCATGTTTCCCACCTTCTCTCATAGAATCTGGAATTTACCCTATTACTACCCATCCAGTTAAGTTGGTTTGTGTTTCTTTCAAAAAGCCATGTAGCCATTTGTATCCCTTTCTTGCGATTGCCATCCACAAACATAGAAATAAGAAATACTCCCATTTTTTCCAAGTTCAGAAATTAAAATGTTTAATTATAGCTAGTGTTCAGTATACAAACTTTAAATATGAACTCTTTTACCTTTATAGTACCTTAAGTATGTTGTGTTTGAAGGCATCTTTTAACCAAAAATGTTGATGTTTCTGAAAAAACTCTGAAGCATTTTATATTTTAGCCATATTACAGCTAGATGTATTTAAACAAGAAATTACCCCTTTCCGTATTTTGAGATAGCATAAATCCACAAAGCATTAGACAAAAACTCCTGTATTTGTCACATAGCTTTTAGACTCTACAGGAACTTTATACTGTGTAACATAAGTGGTTTATATAATATCAGTTATACCAAATAAACTGATAAATACGTTTTGGAGCTGAACAGTTTTTCTTAACTTCAAGAATAAGTTCTGAAATGAAAACAATGTCAGAAGTTACAATACGCTGCATGTACTGCTTCTATATTTTTTCCAAACTGTACTCTGCACGTGCTGAAATACTGTGAAGACAAACAACTAAACAAAAACATTGGATATTTAACAGCATTTAACAACTAGCTCTCTATTCTTTAAGAGGCTAATGAGTTATTTTATTTCAAATAGCTGTACTTCTTCATTTGTCTTACTGGAATTTATCCTGGAACCCAGAGGCCACATTAAACTTAAACTTTTTGATCAAATCAAACAGTTCTTTTCTAGAATAGCAAAAGAGTCAACAGATCATTTCCAAAGCAAGAGGTGATCTTTTTAAATTTAAGTAAAACAAAATTTCATGGTTTTCAGTTGCCATAATCTATCACTATGGGCTCACAATTAAGTTTTACAAGACTGATTGGATACATAGCAGCTACAGTCACAGTAGATAATTAGAGCAGAAAATCAATGAAAACATATGTCAGATCTCAGTTTGCTACATTTCCAATTGGGCTCCCATTACTGTATGTAACAAATTTTAAAATGTCTTTTATGTAACCTGTTCATCTCCAGATTTCCTTTTAATCTGTCTGCCACATCATAAAAAAATGGGTAAGACTCACATGGTCCAATTCAGAAAATGCACTATTTTGCAAACACGGAAGAAAACTGCTTTGTCTGGTATTTTCTTCAAACATACTCAAGATGACATTCAAATTTCCTCAAGTTGGTAACATACAAACGAAAACTATCTCCTTATGCTCCACAGATGTATCCCCCACCCAAGAAGGGATTTACTAATAATGCAACATAAATTCAGTGAAACAAATGACACAATATTTTCATAAAAGATAAAAATACTGTTTTAAAAAAATCTTTGGTATGCTTATAACCTAAAGAATATTCCATGCAGAAGAGTGGAACATGATACACACAGAAGGTGAAACAATCCAAACTCTTGCAAAGCTGACAAAGCACTAGAGGACTAGAGTAAATCAGCTCCTACAGGTTTAGAATATTCAAATCTGTAGCTCAACACCTAAAGCAACCGGTGCCTACACTTTCCATTAACTAAAATACACAAAACTTCACAAGCACGTGCAAAGTCATTATATCTGCACTCAGTGCTGGTATAAACTCTTTGCCCTCCTTTTGTGCAGCTGTCAGTTTGTGGATAAGTAACAAAGGAGTTGATCTCTGCCGTCCTGATGCAGAATAAAGAGTATTTGATTCTTTTCATGCAGTTCTAAACAATCCAGACAGGGATCCCTGCATAAGGGCAAGATGGTTTGAAAGAAGGCTTTTTCCTCAGTGATAAAGCTCCCCAAAGAGTTAAACGTCAAGCACTTTTTCCATTGGAAACAGGATAACAACTACTAAGCATATAAAAGGCATTAGCAGAACTAATATTACATTGAGAATTAGCATCCACAATGCTGGTTTCAGAAAATAATTTTTATTTGGTTAAAAGTGCAAGATTTCTTCAATGGTAATTCACATAAATTAGTTTCTTAAAATGTACCTTCACAGCTTCCTATTGGAAAATAGGTGAAAAAAAAAATCCCTAAAAATTTAGCTTCCAAATTTTAGTTGATGGAAAATGGCACGCCAGTAAACATGGAAGGTCCTCTTACCTTTATAATCATCAAAAACAGGTAGAAAAAAAAATCTCCAACTGCACAAGATGACCACAGATACAACTTACCCATTCTTCATAAATTTCACTTCAATTTCATTTTAATATAAGCAAATGCAATCTTCTAAGTCCAGAAAAAAAGGACCATCAACTACAACATATGCTAAAAGGCAGCCACTGAAAAATAATTTTAAAAATTACCTAGGCATCACAGCCAATTCAATGTTAATCCCAATGCTACACTAAGGAAACACACAAAAAGACTTACCTACTTTTATATGCATGTTTTATCGATGAAACTGATACTAGGCTCAGACAAGTTATTTTCTGGAATTCAGTTTACACTCAGATTTCAACTGTATCAGAAAGCAGCAATGTGGCTGTAGGCCAGCCATCATTTCCCTGCTGAAGATTACTGTTTGAGAACTGAACTATTTCTTTAAGCACTTTTTATTTACAGCCTACACGATTTGCATGAGGTGATCTGAAACCATACTGTTCCACCTGACACGGCTGACACGGGAAGGCAGCTGACACAAACCGCTCCAGTGACAGAAAGGCGAGTGGTAATAACTTCAAAGGGCAGCAGTGTCTCCCACCTGCACAGGCGTCAGGCAGAACAAACAGCATGCAATGTTTTTAGCCAAATAAGCTGGCTATAAAACAGGGCTAACTTGGTGAAAGCTACACCTATGAAATGAAAGAAATCAAAAAGAGAGAATAACCACATTTCCACACTTAAGCCGTTAAGTGCTTTTATGTGAACCACAGTTGTTTTGATAACAAGGAAGGATGTAAGGGTCTAAATTTCTTCTAATTCAGTTAAACATAGTCAGAAGAATTTCCAACGAGCTATTTAAGGATCAAAATTCTAACCACAACTTCTAAGAACTATTCTCTTTCCTGAACAAGCTCAACTTCTAATCCTGCTATTCAGGAGGTAGTTCAGATAACAAGATAATCTTAAAATGAGGCAGCATCAATAAAGGAGGAGAACACATTCTACATCTTTTTTAAGGGAGGCATGAGGCTTTTAGATCTTGTTAGTCTCAGTAACGTTTTTGTAAAATATTAGTTATTACATACAATTGTGTGCAATAACACACCTCTTATTACTGTTACTAGTTTGGTATTAATTCTACAGATTCTTACATGTAAATTTAGACATAAGGAGTAGGAAGACAATCTCCATCAATAGTCGTATATCCGGCTTGACATAAATATAAATAAGCATTTCAAAAATTTGAAATAATTTTGGTTTTGATTTTCCCAAGAAACAAACCAAGAGGTTTTGTATGTATTTGTATGTACATCCAATATTGAATGTAATATTAAAATAGACTATTATACTACAAGCAGCCTCTACAAAAGGAGAGAAATTATTTTGTTTTCAGTATTTGAAACTCCTTCTTAAGAAGCCAGTGACTAAAATCTAAGTATTTCCTACTTGAATCGAAGCCTCTTCAAGATTCTTCAAGTTTTGCAAAAACTCTCTAAATGTAAGCATATTCCCAGAACTGTGAAACAGAAGGGTATATGGAAACAAAACACAGCTAAGCAAACACACCTTCCTATAGAGGTTTCATTTTGCAGCAGCACGCATATGCACCTATCATCTATGCTCAAAGACTTTATATGTGTCTAATGATGAGAAATTCTGTCCACATTTAGATAAATGGCTATTTAGGATGCATAGATCCTCTCCTTCTTTCTCAGATGGGAAAGAAAAAAAGAAAAAAAAGAAAAACCTGTAAAAATAGCTTCCTTGTGTTAACACCACAATCAAATCCCACAATTAGGTTATCTACTAATGCTTTTGAGTGAAAGAGGCATGTGCCCAACGAAAGACACAGATTTGCTCCTGCCTGTGCACACAAGGCTTGATGAATCTTGCTAATTTCTCCTGTGTTACTTAGTAGATTTTAGTTGCTTAGTGCTCAGTTGGGTTCAAGAACCTTTTGCTAAATGCTTCCCAAATACTACAGAAATATTATTAGCACCTAAGTAAAGACTGAGAATTTCCAGATATCTCATACGTACTGGGTTTAGGAATAACATTCACAGTAAATAACCTTAAAAAACTGTCAAATTCTGCATGGTCACTTCTGGAAAATTTTAATTATTTGCCTAAAAGCCAGTAGCTCTCAGTCAGAGATTGAAAGCTTGCTAATGGCAACACTTTTACATTAAAGGATGAGAGGGGATAGATATTTTGACGTGCCAGTTTTGTCCTTTCCTTGAAGCAAAGACAGAAAGCAATAGCCCGAAGAGCCTCTGCTGAACTGTCAGACTATCTGCTGTTAAGATGTTAGGCAATGTACACCCTTTAATAGAGTTTCTGAAACACAGCGACCCATACTCCTATACATCATACAGAAAAAAAAACCCACCTAACTGTAGACTGTACCTACAGCTAATTTTGAAAAATATTTTAGTATATGAAAGTGCATACAAAATACTCTTCTATAGCCACCATAGTGGATGCACTAACCAAACCTGATCTAAATACTAAGATTACTATGCACTGCCACAACACTCTCCAGTTCAGGCAGCATCCAAGGGAAAGTCTTTTTTTTTCTTTTTCCTTCAATATCCAGACACTAGTGAAAACCAAACGTACCCGGCTGCTATGTAAATATACACATGGTTCTCCTCCTTGGCTGTAAACTCTGCCATCTGAGAACAGAACACATTCAAGGAGCAACATGCCAACATACCTTGAACCAGTTTTACCTTGGTAACTTAAATGTTTCAAAAATGTCACACGAGCAATAAACATACACAGTTTAGTTAGAAAACACATAGCAATCGATTCAGGAAAACAGACTGTTAACTGCTGCTCAGAGAAAACAAAAGTTCTACAGAAGCAAAGACTCAGTCTGAAATAACTGAGAATATCTGCTATAGGTGACATCAGTATCTTAACTGCTGGAAGACTGCTGGCTGGAGAGGAACATTAGAGGAAGGAAGAGGAACAGATAAGTCAAATTTTCACAAATTTTTAGCATAACAAGTTAAACTTACAAAGTTATAGAGTAGCTAACATCTTATTATTAAGAATATTTGCTTTTGAACTTCAGTATAAACAAAGTATGAATCTTAGTTACAAATAATGTATGAAAGAACAGTGGTCAAAAAATTTATGTACTGTAAAAATAATCATTTTACATTCAAGGGTCAGCCACTAAAAACAGAATAAAAGCCAGTAATGCTGTCAAGGGACTACAAGGGGACAACAAAGATTAGCCCAAATCAGTAGAGCTGATTTAACAGTTGAATGCATAAAAACACACCCTGTGAGAATATTATTCCCTAATGAACAAATAAGTTTACTCCTGAATCTCATTTATCACTTGCCACTGCCAGAATTCCTAAGCTGCACACCTGAATCTGAATAAACCAGTGCTAAAACAGCACTTGCCACAACTGCACTCCAGAGAAAGCAAATCCTACTTGTAGCATGCCTAGTGATGATCAAGACAACAGAGGTAAGTAGCAAACTGGAAAATAACTGAAGGATTAAACCCACAAAACCACACTTATCCACTTGGGCAGCTGCAAACATTACCAAGAGTGTTTGGCTGGAACCCAACAACTGCACCACGCCGAGCCCATGCAGAGCGTGGGAGCCAGGGGGGCCAGTCCAGACCCTGAGGAAACGCCCTGCGCACTGGGGCCACAGGAACACACACAGGAGAAGGGAGGCCATGGGTGCTCTCACAGATGGCCCTTCAGCCCGGGCGTCAGGAACATCTCTCCACCACCGAGTGCTGAGGCTCAGCACCCCGCACTCACCCCGCAGCTGTTAATGGCTCCCGCGGAGCGAGAGGGCCCGGGGGGCGGCGGGGGGGACTGCGCAGGGCGCCAGCCTGCGCCTCCTCGCCCAAGAACTCGACGGCGGTCACGGCTTTGCCGATGGTGAACCAGTCGCTGATCTGCTCCCCGGTGAGCGTCCGCAGCATGATGGCGGCAGCGCCACGCGCTCTCCCTCCCGCACCTCGCACCACGGCTCCCGCCTCGAGCGCGCGCGCCTGCACCGCGCCTGCGCCACCCCTCTTCCCGCCCTCCGCCCGGCCCCGCCCCCGGCACGTGACGCGCGGGCCGCAGGCCTGGCGCCGGCGATTGAGGTGGGGCGGGGGCGCTGGCGTGGTTCGCGGTCGGGCTCCCGAGGGACGAGCTGGGCGATTCGGCCGCCCGCCCCGCCGGCTCCCTCCTCTGCTCTTCTCAGGAGAAGGCTCCCTCCTCTCTCAGCCGCGAGAGGCGCGGGGCAGTCAGTTTCCCCCTCGCACCCACAGAACAATGGCCGAGAGCTGCTCTGCAATCCCCGGTCGTCCTACACATTGCCTGGAGGAAGCGGCCCACAGGCACGTAGATGCCTCAGCCCTCCTGAATGTCACCCAGCCGGTGCCTCCTGGTCCTCCAGGGCAAGCTACTCTCTAAGAGACACGCGATGGAAAGACCCGTGGCAGGCCCTTCCCGCCATTGTCCCCGCACAGGACACCCCTCTCGGGAAGCAGGGCCGGGCAAAAGCCCTGGAGCGGCAGGGACGTGACAAGAGCTTGTGTGTCGCCCGCGGCTGCTTTCCCCGCGCTCTCCAGAGCACGAGAAGCGACAGCGTGGGGGGACGCGGCCGCCGCCCGGCGCAGCCAGAGGGCGCTCTGGTCCTCCCCAGCCGTAGGGGGCGCTGCGCGGCGGCGGCGCCTCTCTTGCTCCGAGGTCTTCGCTCTTTGGCGCGTCCTTTCCCAGCATCCCCCGCGGCGGTAACGGAGCCCGGCCCCGCTCGGTGACCTTCGCTGGCAGCTCCCGTCCGTGACGGTGGGTTTGGGCCCAGGTGAGCCCTGCCCTTTGTTGGCAGGCATCGCTCGGGGGTGTCTCGGGGAGGCGGTTGTGGTTCAGCCTGGGAAAGGAGGCGCGGCCAGCGGCGCTCCAGCTCTGCCGTTACCCACCCGCCCCCCGGGCGGAAGGGGCTCTGTGGGTTAGGCCGCGGGCGGGCGGCGGTTTCCCCGTGCTGCGGTGGGGTCGTGGCGGGGAGGTCAATGAGAAAGCAAATTCAGCGTTGCTCCGGGGAGATTACAGAAAAAAAGGCCTGAACGACGTTGCGCCCACCGAGGCCTGGGGAAAAGGTCTCTGCCAGGTTTTAGCAGGGTGTTAACTGGAAATAGCGTTGCTTGTTCTCCGCGTTATCTAATGGTGGGAAAATGCTTTTCATCCCTTCTATTCAGTCTCCTTGTTTGTTAGTATGTCTTGATATTTTGCTATAGCAGAATTACTGCTATTAGGGCACTACCTTACAGCGGTCATCCAGTACCTAAAAGGGGCCTACAGGAAAGAGGGAGACAAATTTCAGCAGAGCCTGTTGTGATAGGACAAACAGTAATGGTTTTAAAACAGAGGGAGGTAGATTCAGACTGGATATAAGGAAAAAAATATTTCACAATGAGGGTGGTGGAACACTGGCACAGGTTGCCCAGAGAGGTGGTGGATGCCCCATCCCTGGAAACATTCAAGGCCAGGTTGGATGGGACCCTGAGCAACCTGATCTGGTTGGAGATGTCCCTGCCCCTTGCAGGGGGACTGGACTGGATGGCCTTTAAAGGTCCCTTCCAACCCAAGCTATTCTATGATTCTGACTACAAATATTGGAAACTTTGGGGGAGGTGCAGTGTTCTTAAGAGTAGTGGTGAAAGCACAACACTATTTTGAAGAAATCTTTCCACAATAATAAATTTGATTGAAATGTCTGTCCATAAACAAGTAAAGATAAATGCGGGTTTGTCTGTAATTATACATTAATTACCACAAAGATGCTTTCATTCTTTAAGAAGCACTTAAGATTTTTCCAGTTGTTTTGACATTGGCTACCCGTGCATCCTTTTCCTTTTGATGCTTGCCAAAGGATGCTTTACATTTAGTAATGGCAAATAAGTAAGCAAGCATTACCTCATAGAAGTTTAAGTCTGCTTTTCTTTCCTGGGACTCTGGTTTATCATATACTGTCTATATATGTCCATAGCTGACTTAATTGAATTGTAATAAGTGTAAATATTGACTTTATTGGGGTGAAGTGCTGTATGTAAGACAGTAGAACATGTGTTTCAGTGCAGTGTGGTGCAAATGTGTACTAACATGTACGGGAGTTAGGGTAAGCTTTATTTTAAGGCATCTGACAGTTTTCTGTTGGTCTAACAAAGCTGCTTAGGAAAAATACATCAATAGGCTTCTTGCTCTTGGGGCATATTTTGAAAGTGAAATATTCATGATAAATCATTAATTCAGTAGCTTAACATAATTTGTTTTGCTATTTTGAGTAGAAATTACCATGTTGGGAGAGACATCTGAGCTATGGGGGAGGGAGGGAAACTAACTTGGTAGTGCAAGGAAGGAGCCTCTTTAGCTTGTCTGGAATGAGGCTCTTCTCCTGAGAGAGTCTGGAAACATAAAAAAAAAAAAAAGCTGTCACTGGTAAGGAGAGAGGAGCCTAGCTATTGCTACTCTGTAAATGCTCCACTGAGTCATCTT
>JAAGAY010007671.1:0-15562 GCA_011801015.1 Ardeotis arabs
AAAAAAAAAAAAAAAAAAAAAAAATCAAGGTTGTAACTGTGGCAGGGAGTGTGTGCAAAGGGAGGGGAGATGGAAAGGTAGCCAAGTAGAGTAGAAGGACCAAAAGGGACCAGCTGGCTCCTCATAGAAGTGAGACAAACCTAAAAAGAGCGAAGAGTGATGAGTTTTGAGCAGGATGAATACTGGTCTCCCTCACTCTCTCCCCTTCCCTACCTATCTCAGCTTGTCTCCTCTATCAGGATGTTTTGACCACCTAGGGGAAAAAATCTGCATTTCAAAACTTCTAAATGGGGCCTCCTGCTTACTTCTTCCCTTCAGCCCCCTCTACTCATCTGTACCCTACTGCGCAAGAAGGAACCCAATGGGCAGCCGGTCCCTGCCTTAACAATGCAAAAAGGGAGATATACCAAAATTGGAGGCGGGGATTAGCAGCTGAAGAAGATCTCAGAGAAGGGCTTTCTATTCTTCTTTCAAAGGAAGTAGAAACAGATTGTCGCTCTGGGAAGAACCTGACCTATGTAGTACAAGTAATTCGATTTTTAATGTTGATTTAGTGGCTTGAAGCAACTCGCCGTGAGTGCCAGAGCTGGCACTGTGAGTGGGACCATACTAAAATCAGGAATGAGCCTAACTACCCCTCTCAGCAGCAGGGAGTTGTTGGATCAGCTCCTGTTGGACCAAACGCTGTCTAGCTGCACCTTAAATTGCCCTGTCATTCCATGCTTCTCTTTGCAAAGCTGGTCAAGATGCAGATCTGATCATGGAAGGCTAATACTACTTGGGTCAGAGCTGTCTGTGCTCAAAATGAGCTCTCTTTGGACTTCCTGATTCAATGCATTCAGCTCTTTGAGTAATCGTCCCAATCGTCTGGTTTTGAAAGAGATACTCTCTGAATGAATGCAGGTTATCTGAGTTAATATTTTATTTTTCCAGATTTATGGCTGACCATTATTCCTATGTTTTGTTTTATATCAGCATGTCAAAAAACTGATAGGTTTTAATTTTCTTTCTCTTCTTGTGCTTTCCTTGGAATACTCCATATAGCAAATCTAGTATGGTGTTTAGAAAGTCAACTGACATATGGAGACTTTCACAATTTGAGGACTATTAAATTGCATGGAGACTAGGGAGCAAAAGAAAAAGAGGAAAATTACTTGGGAAGAGATGAGCACAGAGGAAAATATAAAATTCACAGAGATGTACATCAAATGACTTCAGCACATGTGTGCATATTTATGCTACTTCCCACAGAAAATGCCAAAAGACTTTTCCACAGCTCTGCTACATGAAGACAGACTTTTCTACAAGTGAATACTTGTTAAGAGTTAGGGAGTTTTAAACAATTATTTGCCCTATTAAAGCAGATCATATATGTGTCATGCCATCCTGGCAGCACTTACGAGAACCGTTAAGAAGTTTGTGTTATCTTTTTAGGTTGGACTTGGTTTGTTTATATCGGATACATTCTGGATTTAGCCTCCTAACAATGCAGATCAAGGGGGTCTGCACGATACAGGAAAAGAACAAATAATCCAAAGTGTTAGAGCAAAAGGGAATCAGTGTTGTCTGTGCGTATAACAAAAGGACACTCAAAAGAATTGACAAAATGGGATGCTGAAAACAAAATTGAACTGCAAATTCTACTACAGAAAGCTACTATAGACAAAACTTAGATTGCAACCTGCTACAAATGTATATGTGGATAGCAGACTTACCTAGAGTTGCTATAATTAATCACAATCTATGTATTTTGGAAGGAAGAATAAAACTTGATTAAACCTGGAAACCATCTCTAGCAAGATCAGGATTAGATATGTGTGAACATGTGCCAAAGTACTTCTTCCTGCTACAGACCCTTCTGAAGAATCTGGTTTTGGCCACTTTTTGAGACAGGATATTGAACTGCTTGATTTTATCCAGGATGAAATTTCTGTGTTCCTATATATTTCTTAAATAAATCAGGAGTGTGTTTCCAACTTTTGATTGAGGGCAAGCCTTTATGAAATTATTTACTTACTTCCCCTCCTCGAGGTTGAAACATTATTTGAACAACTGGTACATGCTTATTTTTACCAGGAAGCCATTTATAAACTCAGTTAAATGAGATTCATGCCAAATATTTCTTATTTTATTCATTGAACTCAATAGGTTTGAACTGCTCAAGCCCCTCATCACACAGGATTTTAAACTGCAGCTCTTCAGGAGTTTCTGATGGTCATCAATGCAATTAAAAACCAGTTATACTTTCCTTGTATTATGTGGTCGCTGCATTCGATCTCTAAGTTTTCAGAAATAAAGGAACTCAAAACATACTGGAATGACATCTCTGTAGAAAATGTTATCACCCTATTGAAGAACTTATCTGGTACTGAGCACTGGCATTTGCACAGAACAGGTGTTGTCGCAGTCATACCTAGAGTTACTCATTTTGGTCCAGCCTATTCAGTATAAACCCCAGAGTAATTAACCAGAGGCACTTAGATCAGCCAATCCATTATCTGTAAAGATAAAGAGATATGGCTTTAGAAGGAGAATTTAAGCCTCTAAATGGAGTCACTGTGTGTCACTGACACTCCTGAAATTCATTTGTAAATAAACTACATCAAGTTTATGTCTTCTTTAACGACAGATAAGCAAACAATACCCTAGCCCTTGTGATCTAAAAGATGCACCTTAAAATGCATACCTTATATATTTAAAAAACAATAACAATGAGAAAACAAAGGAAAAAGCAACTAACTGAAAAAACAATCCTGCTGCTTTTAGAACAGTCTAATTATTTTTCAAAATCTTGGTCTTGAGCAACTTTAGCAACACAGGCGCAGTACTGTGCAAGCCAACCTGATCTTTCCGCTTACATTTGATTATTTCCTAAAATATCAATTTCAGTCATTCCCAGTAGACATTTAACAGAAAAATAAAGGTGAGAATATCTTCTGGCATCAATCTATGTCAACCTACGCTACCTGTGCTCTGCTGCACATGCCCTCTTCCAGTGTAATTATTCCACCCCAGTTCACTAGTGAACAGTGCCTCTCACTGGGAGCACAGATTATAAAACCAGTTTTGGAAGTTTTTACATAGAGCTTTTCTTTGCCTATTCGATATTTAAAATTAAAATCATTACACTGCTACAATTAGAAAGAATAGCTTGATTGAATGCTACATTGATTTCATGACATTCCACTGTCACAAAAAAAACCTGACAATTGGCAGGCTTTGAAGGAAAAAAATCATACCACTCTACAGAAAGTCCGCTATTTCATTAATCTTTTCTTATAGTCTTAATAATATAGCTGTAATTATCATAATGCAAGAATACTACACAATTATTAAGTACATTTTGTATTATTCTAGTGCCCAGATACATTCCTAAGTGATCTACAAGCTCAGAACAAAAACACATCCTTACTTCCAAAAAATTTTCCAATCTTAGTTTAATGTTAGTGGATTAGTGAATACTGAATCATCCGCTACCCAGCGCTAGGCTCTAGGACTAGAGAGGAAACCATGCAGATTAGAATGAGACAATCGTCTCAAGTTTACTGGCAGTTTAATGTTTGCCAAATACTTCTGAGGGCAGGTGGAAGTTTAAAGCATAGTTTGCAGAACTTTTTGGACAGTGCCTCCCATCTATGAAGCCCCAGTGAGAAAAAGCCTAAAAGCATTGATGAAGCTTTTAGTCAAATTGACAAAGGAGGGATGATCACATTCAAGACCTAAATTTTCTGATATGAGCAAATGAGGATAAGTTGGGCACAGTGACAGCCTTGAAACCAAGGACAAGTGCTTCCTCTTTGGTAAAATGGAAAATCAGTGGATAGATGCAAAAACTGAATGATGAGCCTGAAAAATTATTCTGTCTGCAATCTTCTGCATGGATATGTAGGGAGTAAGATTGCATTTCTACAGGCAAGAGAAAAAGGAATATGCAGTAACAAAGATGTGACCTGAATGAATCCAGACAGCAACTTCGGCGGTGTGAACTGACTGAAAAGGTACTGACTTCGAGCTGCAGGCAGAATGAGACGGCATAATCATAGGGAGGACGGGAGAATCTGCAGAGACCCCTAAACATGATGACTGGGGTTCTTTTAACTACAAAGACTGAGAATTCTACTTTAAACTGAAGGAGTCTTAAAAAGAACAAAAAAAATTAAGAAGGAAACTGAAACAGTGTACCAGATCAATAAATATATTAGATATCAAATGGGATTGTTTGGTTTTGTCTTGGCATTAACAATGCTGACCTGACTTTCATTCATCAGCATTTGAAATCATTTATAAGTACACAGAAACTTCTCTCTTCCTCCTTGAAAAAGATCCAAGATTTACATAAACATAAATTATTTTTTTAAAACAACAAATCCTATTTTAGCATATGCTGATGACTTGCTGCTTTTTTTGTACATATGTTTTTGCTATGACATGTTATTTCATTAATTTGACAGTGTGATTCAATGTAATCCAACCCAGGTATATAAAAAGAACTGTGTGTAACGCAGAAAAGTGCAAAACCAGAACTCTTCTGAAAAGGCATTTGGTGTGATGGTGAAACTTCAGGAAACTGAATCAGAACTCTGAAGCAGGAAACAGAAATCTAAAACAGTGCTACAAATCCCAGTGGGACAGCCATTTGTAGATGTGAAGTATTCCCACCACAAATCTCAGTATTCATGAATTATATAAAACTAAATGTTCTTCTGGGAACAAACAGAGGAGAAAAAAAAAAAAAATCTCAGACTGTCCTGAAACATTAGATCATTATTGTTCATTCTCATGTAGTTCAAATTCTCAGAGCACTCCTATTTTGAACCTCTATTTTTAGGGATACTACCATCAGGCTGTACTATGCATGTTTAGTTGCAATTTGGCATGCAAGGTATAAACCCAGAAGTGAAATTATTTTAGCTAATTGAAGAGGAGAACGTAATCAGTCAGATTTTCTAATTAAAAACTGAAAAAAAATATAATTAATTCCAAATGCTTTCTTGCACAGAATAGCTCCAAATCAGATAGGGATTTAGGATGCATAATTTAAGCTTGGAATATAGGGTTGAAATCCTCTCCAGAAATTCCAGGGTATTTGCATCCAGATTTTGGGCTGAGAAAAGTTTCTGTTCAGTCATTTTTTTCAGATGCAAAACAAGATGTTTGTACATACTATAAATACGTTTTGAGCCCTTTAGGGAATTTGACATTACAGTATAAGTAAAAGATCCAGGGGCTTGGTTTGGATTTGAAAGATCCACAAATCTATGACAATGTACAACTACATCATCCACATAACAGAAATACAGACTGTAGGTGTAAGCAGCGCTTTGACAGGTAAAATAATTTAGTCAAATGCTTCATAATGTTTTTCACCAGGAGATTTTCCTTTGTCTAATGTAAATCTTCCTTGCTATATTTTAAGATCATCCTTATTTTACCCATCCTAGACAGAGAGAATAAGCTCCTTACCTCTTTACATACTGGAAAACGTTTTCACATCACCTTCTTAATACTAAACATTTCCATCTACATTCTTCCCTCTCTTCCTGAGGGTTATGCTGATTTCCCTTTCAGTTTGTCCAGCCAATTTATATTTCCCTGCAGTGCACAGACCTGGACGCAATAGGCAGTCCTTCCCAATGATAAGTACAGCAGAGAATGATTTCATGAATTTTACAGGCTGCAAAATATATCATGGGTCTGGGCACTGCATATATAACATCGTTGTGATATATTGTGTGGGTACTTTTTCTCTTGTGACAATGTGATATTTGTCACTCATGATTTATATGTCACTTCCTATAATTACCAGGTCCTTTTCTGAAGGATTTCCATTTTTACCCCATTTTGTGAATGAACAGCTTATTCTTATAAAAATATAGAAGACTGGTTTTCAGTGAGGACAAATGCAATATATTTTAAGCAAGAATTCTGAATTTGTCATTTTGAATTCTTGTACTGCTTTTTGGCATAGTCTCAGTTCCTTTCCCATTGCTGTCATCTGCAACTTTAATAAGAATTAATAAAAGTATTAAATAATACCCAAATTCACGATAGAGCATTTTAGAGTCCTATTAAAGCAGAACTGAGCAGTGAATAACGGAAAAAAATAAAAACATTGCCTCACCCACTTGAGAGCTAGACCCTGTACCCTAAGGTTCTGAGGATGTTGCAGGAGTGCCAAGATGAAAGCCAAGCTAGAATCCTTCTGCTGTTACTTTATCCAAAAAGCCTGCTACATCATCAAAATTAGATTAGTTAGATATGATTTGCTCTTTACAGATCTCTGCTGGCTGTTACTCATTTCTGTTGTTTTCTAAGGAGTTTAAAAATAGACTAATACTTTCAGTACTTTTACAAAAATTGAAGTTGACTGGTCTATAATTTTCCTCTCCCGACACTTCTTTTTTTGAACCTGACAAATTTTTCCTAACCTTCCCATGTATAACCTATGTTCTACACATTCTCAAAAATGAGATGTTGATCTACAAAGTTTAATTGGTCCATTGATTAAAAAACCCTCAAACAACAAACAAGACCAAATGAAACCAGTGAATATTTTTTTAATGCTATTATAGGATTAGCTTGTTCTTCTGAATCTGCTCATAGCAACGGATTATGATCTCTTAAACTAATTTCCTTTCACCTTATCGTTGGTCAAGCAGTGGTAGTGACTTTACAGGCACAAAGTCAAAGGTACTGCAAAAACCAAGTCAGGATTAGAGCTTCTGTCATAGTTCGGTCTAACTTCACTTAACAGCATGGTGGATGTGACCAGATCAGTACGAGGACACCCTCACAGAAATTTCCTGGTTGTCTATCCCTGAAGAAAGCAGGACATCGCTTACTATTACTTGCTTTGTGGCAGATTTTGAGTCTCCCTAATACCAACAGAAGTGCTTGCTGCCGTATTACCAGACATTTGAGGCAAGATACAGCAGACAGTCTTTACAGGTTTTTTATTTATTTGTTTTTAAAAATGATGGTTTATACCAGTTTGTTTTGACAAAATTATAGTTTGACACATTATTTACACGACTTTCAACAGATATGTCCTTTCTCCCATTCTTTCTGCCATTATTTTCAACTATACTAGTTCTGGAGATGCATACAAGGCTTCCATAAGTAGGTACGCTAAGGTTTTTATTTTCATTACTCCAGTACTTTTAAAGGTTACTGTTTCACAGTTACATAGCAGCTGTCTCCTGAAGTCCTGTCCAAGTGGCAAGGTTTCTGTATAACTAAAGCACTGCTCAGAGCTCTGCTTTTGAGGAAGGTAAAACTATTCTGGCCATGAAACAGTATTCCTAAGCAAGTCAAGGTGACAACCTTAAGTCAACGCACTGGGTCATCTGTTCATGTACCTGTGGCCCTCTCCAATTGCTTTACTACTTCACTCTGGACTAGATTTGGTGGTATCATACTGACAATCTTTCCTTAGACTCAGAATCTGTATGAAGAATATTGACTCAAAACATGACCTAGCAATAGCTTGAAAGGAGTAGTAACTAAAAGCCCAGCTTGTTATTCACCCTGCTACCTCAGAGATGGCAGCACTGAGTAGGGGCTATCCTGTGAAGCCTATTAATTAAATAACGAACCACATACAGTTCTGCAGCAAGATAAAAGTCTGACAATCCCAGAGTCCAAGAAACAATGAATGGAAATCATTCAATGTCAAATGTCCAAACGTTGAGTATTTGAATTCTGAACAAAGTCCAGCAAAGGGATCTGCAAGTGACCATTACTGTCTGAATCACAACCTTAGGAAACATCTGCGGAGGTTAAGGAATCTCTGTTTTGAACACTCAGCTGAAGAAAGAATACACATTTCAGCATTATAGGACCCCTTCGATACAGCCCAGAACAATGGAGTTCCAGGGGAATGTGCACCTCCCTGCAAAATTACCTGTGTACCTGAAACAAGGAAGTGCTAGGGAAAAGTAGCAGCTAGAGATAAATTTCTGAATTAGTGTGATATATTTGACTGTGGAGTTTATTTCTGCTTTGCAAAGTAAAATTTTATCTGATGCTTCTCCTTTAAAGCTATTTGGAGTTCGAAGTCTTAGGCAGTTTGTGACTAAGGAAGTGTGTTTTCTCACTGTTGAAAATGAATTGTAGGGTTATCGCAGACTGAGAAATTTGATCATTTGAGATCAGGGAGAAGGAAAAGGATATGGTTTGATTTGGCTTTCAATTAAATCGTACACTGATACATTAAGTATATTCAGTATTTTATTAACTTAAAAAAACCCTCCAAGACTTTCCTAAAGCTCTGATTTACTTCTAGCTGAGGCAGAGGAACTTATTCTATTTTCAAATCCAGAAGACTTGGGCATATTTTCTGTTTGCTCGAGATTGTGCAGATAAGTAATATGACATCCCTGACAGGTTATAATTAATGGCTGTTGAAGGTACATACACACTATGAGATAACACTGCAGTGACTGAAGTGCAATGCAGAACGTCTTAAACAGATAGGTAACGAATGAGTATTGGAATACAATATTTTTTCCAGAACAGGCAACAGTCCTGTAGATTTTTCAGAGATTTTAAAATACTCTTTTCTTAGTCTTTTGTTTTAGAGCCCGTTTGGTGATCCTCTGAAGGTCCTGTTCACGTTTGCGTGTCAACTTGACCTTTAAGTTTGTAATAAGATTAAAATACAGTTCAGTACTTGAAAGTTTACTTATATAGGGGTTACAGAGAGAAAAATATAAGAATCGTTTTAGTGACTGAGGCCAGCAATTAGGTCAGTTCCATATCAAGAGGAACCTGGAGCTAGGCAGATGCAAAATAATTTTCCCCAACGTAAACAGTCTTCTGTTCTCTAGCCCTGAAGGAAAAAGTTTAAGCTCCCTTCCAGACTATATACTGTCACTGATTACAATGACACACAATTTAGGTGGAATGAATTCATAGGCCTAATCCAGAATTCTCAAATTAAAGCGAATCTCCCCAGTGGGCCTTCACTCATGTTCTGCAGATGTATAATAGAAAAGTTAGTTTGAATAAAACTCTCCAGCTTACGTAGTGTGTAGCTTGCTGTCTTCAGAAAACACAGGCTGTCCCCTGATGGGTTCTGAGGGGTTGGAAGAGACTCTTCACTTCTGCTGCACTGAGTCACCGTTCCACAAAGCCTGGTTGAGGAGATGAAGTGCAGCTATGAGTCTTTTTGAAGTGGGACCTCAGCAGCCCCTGTGAACATGATGAGAGCAGCTCTGGCTCTCTCTTTGATCTTCCTCAACTATGTTCTCAGATTATTTGAAAGGAGAAGCTTATTAGAAGAACAGATCCATTCACCAAAGCAGATAAAGCAAAGTAAGGGGGTTTTTCTTTTTCATTCCCCTCTTTTTTTTTCTTCCCTCACTCCAAAGGGAGACATTATTTAGCTTTGTAACTAAAAATCACTTTGGTAATACGCCTATGAAATATCTACCCTAGTTATACTGTAATTTTGTTAAGAATTCTGTTCTTTCCTCAGTCTTATCTTTTTTCCTCTCTCATCCATGAAGTTTACTTATGAATAATGCTTGCAAATGTAATTAAGAGTAACAACTGGTGAATTTTACTCTAGCGACATTACTCATTCAGTACCTTGCACAACTGTAACTGTACCAAGTTTATGCAAGTGGCAAAGGTTCTCTTATAAAATTGTAACTACTCTCTAAAATTTCTTAGCATGCCAACCGCACTTTTGTGGGAAACTAGTTTTGCTATCCAATTCCTGCTTATTTTTAAGTGATTAACAGACTGTCTTCTGAACAGGGGAAATATTGACCAGGTATATAACTGAGTTAAATTCTAGTGGAGGTGGGTGTTAGAAAAAAGTGCTGCTTGGGTTTTAAATATTTGATCAATGTATCATAAATTCTTAGCCTGGATTATGAACTCTCCTAACATAAATTGTATTACTCAGTCCTATTTGATACAGTTAGAAGACATTTTAAGTCTTCTGAATACATTGTATTTGTCTTCTGTCCTCTTTTGAAAGGAATTTCTTTACTCTCAGAGTAAAGGAAAATAGTTTTACCCACAGCTGATCTGAGATCAACCTCCTGAAGTTTATCAGAAATTATTCTGAAAATGTCAGATCTGAATTAGTCTTCCAAGCACTCTTACAGTTCAACTGTAATGAGATCTATGGTTTTGTTCAAGTCTTTATTATCAGAAGGTTGAGATCTTTCAAAGGAATCACTTCAAACAAAGGCACAAAAAAGCATGAACACTTTCTGTGAGCAAGCATGCATCATTCACTAATAAAAAAGAGTTGCCACCTATGCAAGATAAACAGCTTGTTCTTCCGTATGTGAATGAGTTCTAGTATCTTATGTTTATTTCCATTATAAATTTCTGTTTTATGCTATATAAAATACAAAGTGTTATTTTGGGCACTTCATAAAATAAATGTATTTGCTTGTAATGAATATGATGGACAAAACCTGAAAATATGTTTTAATCTAGTATATGTAAGGGTTATTAACACAGGGTATAAATACAGACTTTACTTCTGAAAAAGGGTCTGCATACATGCCCAATTTAGGTCCCTAGGAGTAACCACTCAGGGCACAACAGGAGCCTTATTTTGGACATAACAGGAAAGGCTGACCCAAACAAGGTTGGATTGAGAGGTCTATACTGAAATAGAGTCTCAGATACAATCCCAGACATTAAAACACACTGTCTTTGATGATGTGATACAAGGGAATCTGTATTATTCAGACCTGGATAAATCACAAGTCACCTTAAATCAACACAGAAATTGCAAATTGTCAGAATTTACTGGCTAAGTCATGGGTTTTTTCATCATTGCATTAATCCCACACTTCACTACCTGTGCTTTTTTGCCTTACTCATTCAAGTTTGACTTCTGTGATTCTAGTTTTGACTCATAAGACCTTAAAAAGAAATACTGAATCTCTACCACACCTCACAAAATAGATACATTCTTTATAGTATATTGCCATTGCTCTGATCAATAGTGGTTCAACAGTGAAATTGAAGATAAAATACTGTTAATTAAAAGTCTAGATCATACTACCTTCCCTAGGTCCTTTATGGTCTTCATAATTTCAGGATGTGTCACAGACTTGCTTTCCTCAGCCAGTTCCACTTTCTATTAAGATTCTGCTTTCAAAGACGGTTTAAGAATCACAGAAGCATAGGAGAAAAGTAAATAGCGTGAGTTATGGATGTAAATGCACAGCTAGAGTAAATGAGATAGTTCTATGTTGTGTTGTAAGAAGTCTGTTGACTCCAGCTACAAAGCCATCTATTCAAACTGACCAAACGTTTATGAAAACATCTCTGAAGTTATTAATCTTTTGAAAGATTTTCTAAAGAAAGCTTAGCATAAAGTTTGGAAGGAGTTCACTTCAGAAGAGTCTGTGATGGAAAGTCTCTCTGATGAAATAATTGTCAACATAGTGTATTCTGTTATGTTTAATTTACTAGGTAACAACTGTTATTAGATATATGTCTCTTGTTTATTTCCCCTATTTCTTGCCTTTCACATTCATTTTGTGCCACTGACATCCACTAGAAGTACTCAACACTGAGAATAATACCAAAAACTTCAAACCTGAATCCCCCTGAATCTTTTCACCACTGCTTAACATTTATGGTGTAATTGATTTTTCCTTTCGATGCAGTGCTGATGCCAGATTTACATTTCCTCACTTTCAATCTCCTGCTACACCTAACGCTATTCCTGTCTCATTATGCTTTCCTTCTAAGAATTCCCTAGAAATGCCTAAGGAAGGAAGGAAGCCTGTCTTTCCGTCCCTCCAGTTTCAACACAGGTGGTTTTATAGAGCTTCGGTGCCTTTTATATAAAATCTACTGAACAAAAAATGAAAATGACATTATGTGACTTGAGAGTTCCTGGAAAACTAGATCAAAAGTGAAGACAATTACTTGTAAATGATCTTGATATAAATGTACACATACACATATACAAAAATAATCTAAAATTATACCATCTCCACCCTAAGAAAAATACTATATTACTATGTTTCAGAGGCACTGTCTTACAGACCAAGACGGAAGATCAGGAAATAAGGCAGAAGAGACATTATTGTTTATATGGGTCCGAGTTCTTTGTTTTGTTTGCCTTGTACAGGCAATGCTAGAGCATCAAGAATTTGGGACATCAAGAATTCCTGACTGGGAATGAACATGGTTTGCAATCTCCCCGTTCAAGGTTTGAAAAATAACAGTTTTAAGAGACTTTAGACTGAGTGCCTCCACCAACCTGCCATCTGTCTTACCCCCCCCGCTTGCCCCTACTCTTTCTCTCTATTAAAAATAGGATTTTTTAAAAATAATTTTTAAAAAGTGAAATGTAGAGAACTTTCATCTGATTGATAGCTTCCTGTTGTCATTAAAGAGTGGTAGTATATTATCAAAAAGAGTTTTCTGAAAACGTAGCGCTATTCTGTCATAAACTGCCAGCAGGAAGCTATCACTCACAGAGGTACCTTGTAAGGTTTATTTTAAAGAATTTAAATCTGTTCATTGACGCAGAGAATTAATATGAGAAGGAGGAAATCAGGCAATACTTGAAGTTTTCATATCACTGAATGATTGCATTGAGTCGGGAATCTTTCCTCTAAAAAAAATTAAAGTAAACCCAAAAGAAATAAAGGAGGAAAATGCACTGTATTCGCTACTAAGGTGTTAACAGCTTTCCCTGCACGGTTGAAGGACACTTGGATGAGATAACTTTTTTAGTGTTACCTTCAACAGAAGACACTTTTGTCTCATTCTAGGCTGTCAGACAGGATACAGACCCATTCACTCTCCTCTACTGCACAAAAGTGTGCGGCTCCTGATACCAAAACTGATAGAGCCAACATGAAGGTGTCTTCTATGGCTATCTGTGAAAGCATGCTTCAACAGCATGAACATGTACATCAAATGCACCCAAAACCAGTGAGAATAAAGCCAGCACACGAGTTTTTAAAAACCAACCAAGCAAAACCTAAACCCCCTAAAAACCCCCAAACCCTCCCCAACTCTTCCCTCTAAATACTTGTTCCAATTCTATTGTTTAAGTGTTGGATTTTTTTTTCCTTTATTTTTTTTTTTTAAATCAGAACTTTTGGTGATGTCTTTACTACTATCTACAAAATGCATGCCCAGTGAATTAAACAGACCAGGTTCTGGATCAGTTCTGCAGACCAAGTGACAGAAGCCTTTTGCTTCCACGTGTAAGGATCTGAATGTTTTCCATCTTGAACTTTAAAAAGTCAAGTCCATTAAAATCACAAGTATAAGTTATTAACTCCCTTATCCCAAGTCGAAACTCTAGTGGTCTCATGAGCTCTGAACTCAGACGAACTAGAAGGTTGAGCATGTTAAAAACCAAACAAATCAGCATTTTCCCAACCCTGAAGCATCCTGTAGTTACAGTACAGCCCTCAGACAGATCAAGATTCTACAAGTAAATACTTCATGTAATAAAAATACACATAGCAAGGAGTGAAAGATGAATCTGGACCCCTTAATAAATCCATTCTGCCCCAATTTATGTCAATGATTTGCATATAATAAAATTGTCCTTGAGTAAATATCTGATAAAGTAATAAACCTGTCAGACACATAAACTGACCACTTGCTAAGGCTATCTGGCAGTTTGTTCATACAGAGGCATATGCTCCGGTACAACACGCTGCAGGAAACATTTGTCTGTCATGTGACAAGAGGTGAAAACAAAGCAAAGATAGCTTTGATTTTACAGCAGGCTAGATATTCACTGCAAAAAAAAAGAAAACACTCTTTAAATAACTGATGTATTTGACACCACAAAAAAAAAAAAAATCTGTGTATGTTAACTTATTTGACTTAGACTACTTTTTCAATTGGTGTAAAAAGGTTAAAGGCTGTTTTCTGAATATGAAAGGATATTAATAAACTGAATATTTGCACTAAGCACCTTTGTTATGCAGAACACTTCATCCTGTTCATATTACTTAATGAACAACTAGCAAGTAGCAAAGAGCAGAATGAGAATCTACACAGCCAGTAAGTTAGACTATAAAAGTCTGAATCTAAAATGCTAGTCATCATAGATCATCAAATACTCGTGCTCTCAGAACAGCCATTTCTTAGATGATTAAACTGACATCTACTCCAAATCTCACGTTAAAACCCTTTTGCTCTAAGATGTTCTGCAGCCCTTTCCCTCAGCCAATTTTCACGTACATGAAAGATTTCTTGCTCTGAGGCAAGCCTTGAAAATGGCACAGCCCTGTTTAGTATTACATGAGACCTACTTTTCAAGGAAAAAGTGGAAAAACTGAGGAAACACAGGTGTCAAATGTAAATTACTGTTCCTGCCCCTTTCCTCCCATCCCCTCTGACCACGCAGAACTTTGGAAGACTGTTCGTACAATGATGATAAGGTGAAAGCATTTACAGGGTTAAATTATTCAGACAAAAATGCTATCCATTTAGATATTTAATTTCCAGCGATGATACTCTCCTTGAAATACGATCTCTATTAAATCATGTGGAGTGAAACTAATTTGAGGGATGAGAGCAAAAATGCAGTGTTTCTGAGATTTGATCAAATAAGAGCTGCAAAATTGTGGATGTTCCTGACTTCTTTTCTGCTCCCTCCTTTAAAAAACAACAAGAACAACAAAAATCAAAAAACAACCCCCGAAAAACCATCTTAAGTTTTTCTTTAAGCTACTGTTAAAATACAGAGAAAATTCCTGAAAGCATCTGGATTTCTTGCAGTTAATGTGCAGAGGCACATTAGGAGAATGACAGACCTTCACTTCTCAAACTCCTGGTACATGATATTTTTTTTCAAGGAGTTTGAAGCGATAATTGCCATGGATGATGCCAACTGTTTACATGGTTGTGTCCACTTGGAAAAGCCAATTTTGAGCATGCTTGCTCCTGATGTACTATGGGAAAATATGCCTCACAAGCAGAAAAATCAAAGCTATATGAGAATCTGCTCCTGATAGAAGTGAGGGGGTGCTTAGATACAAGGAGCTGTCAGAGTCAACTGAAAAAAGTCACCTTATCAGCAACAAAATGACAGAGTCAAAACTGATCTTGTCCTGAGTATATTACAAGCCTCAAATTTTCCCACTCAGAGCTTAAAGCAGCACTTATATGGATATAAAAGTACATATATTTTTTTAGAAAACAAATCCAAAACCTAAACCAACAAACTGCACTTTACAAGAAGTAATTATTGCAAAAGAAAGCTGCTAGTTATATATACTGATCTCATGGTTATGGCAGGATGTATAACCTTTCATATTACCTGTACTAAATAATATTTGTATTATTGAAAGCAATCAAGTTCATGTGTTACTGTAATTTATCACTTCTGGTTATAATGAAAAAATTGCTCTTGGCTCTCCAGAGCTTCTCAGCTTAAGCTGCTGTACACCACTGGAGAGTCTAAACAGCCCTGTTTCAACAGAGCCCTTTAGGCTTTGTTAGGAAAATATCTTTATTTGCATCATGCTCTGTGACCACCCTCCTTCAGTGCTCGAATAGTGAACTTCTCTTCAATATTGCATGTACTGCCTTTTTTTTTTTT